>WBZZ01002923.1:315000-329840 GCA_019918135.1 Paulinella micropora
TCCGAAGCAGATTATAATGCGCATCATCAAGGGCTACCCATCTTGGGAACTCCTTAGTTCCAAAGACTTGTCTTAGGATGACTCGCAGGCCATCAGTAAGATCGCTGCCTGCCTCTCGCTTGTCCCACATCAGTTGCTGCACCATCTTGACGTCCTGCTGAAGGGCCCACTTGTCCACAGTCGAACACCAACCCTCGAGGTCCTTCTCTGAGCTATTTAGGAGCTCCTGAAGCCCTTGTTGTAGAACCATTGAGTCCCTGATAGCGCCTTCGGCCTCCGCAGTCCAGTCGGATTTGACTTGAGATGCGATGACAGGAAATCGCTTCTCCGGTAGAACACGCAGCCGTCCATAGAACTTCAGTTGCGCCGCCCGCCGCAAACGCTCCGCACTCAAAGAGCGCGCCAGAAAGAGTGTAATCCACTTGCTTGTCTTAGGGCTGATGCCGAGAATCATCCTCATGGGGCGCAGCATTGCTGCCTCCAGCTTGGTGAGCTGCGATACGGGGGCACGCCAGACATCGAAGGCGTACTTCAGCTTGGCCCCCACAAGTTGATTCCAGCCCATGAGACGATACCTAGCTTGTATCTCACCTGCACACCACAAAGAGTACCAACCTGCGGTGGCGACTTCAGTGACACGCGTAGCCCGCAGGGCCTGCTCCTTCCACTTCAGGTCGTCGGTGATAACCACTCCCAGGTACTTGTACTGACTGGTGACACAAAGCTTCTGGCCGCGAAACAACACCACGGGCTCACCTCGCTCCCTGATACTTGGTCGTTTCGCCTTGCTCGACGTGTAAATGGGCATGATTTCCGTCTTGCCGGGCTTCAAGTTGACTTCCAGCCGGTAATCTTCCGCGAACTTGGCCACAACATTGACCATCTTCTGGAGCTCGGTGCGACTGTGAGCGATGAGGGCCACGTCGTCCGCGTATAGAAGTGCCTTGATGTCGTTCAGCCGCTTCACATCCGTGATCTTGAGGGCACTCGCCAGCCGATCACACAGCTCATCCATAAAGACGTTGAAGAGTGTGGGAGAGAGAGGGGACCCCTGTTGGACGCCTACACCCTCCAGTACTTCGGGGGTGAGTGCTCCATCAACTAGCACCTGCGACGAAGTCTGCTCGTAGCACCTGCGTAGCGTGCGCCAGAACTTGCCCCTTACACCCAGCTTCCAGAGCCTCTCAAATAGGCCATCTCTCCAAACAGACGGGAAAGCCTTGCGTAGATCGACGAACAGGACATACGACTCCCGCTTCTGCTGCTGACGCCCCTTCAACCTCTGCCAAAGGGTAAAGACCTGATCCGTAGTGCGACGCCCCGGGCGGAAGCCTCCCTGCTCTGGACGTAGCTTATCCGGGCCATCCACGAAGAGCGTTAGACGAGTAGCTAATAAGGACAGATACAGCTTACCAAGGCAACTAATAATCGAGATATCCCTCCAGTTGTCAGGATCAGTAGGATCCCCACCCTTGGGGATATTGACGATGATTCCCTTGCCCCAAGCTTTTGGAGTCCTCTCGGCTTCTCGAATCCAGTTGAAGTACTGCGTTAAGTAGCCATTGATGTAGGCGCCGCCATACTTGAGCATCTCGTTCTTCACTTTGTCCTCGCCACAAGCTTTGTGGTTATTCAGGGCACGTTGCCTTGCAAGGACCTCCTCTTGCGTGAACGGCTTGTCCAGCTCTTCGCAAGTGTCTTCACCTACTTCGTGCTCCTTCATAGCCCGGGCCACCTCATCTCTGAAGCGATCGTTCCAGTGGAACTGCCGCTTAGCTTCGGCTTCCTCCCACTCCAGCGAGCCTGCTTCTGCACAGCACTCCACCACAACAGCCGCACTTGCCGGATTTTCCCGTGGCTTCACCGAATTTTTCCGAAATTCCTCCCACCGAGCGACCTTTTCCGGCAGCGTACACGCCAGTGAGCCATCCTCCCTTTGCACCGGCGCGGAGACCTTCGTTCTGCGTGCCCCGCCAAGCCGCTTCGCGAGTAGCCAAAAGCGCTTTGAGGATTGCTCGCGTTGACATTTGACCGCTTCTTCCTGCACTTGCTTGAAGAGGCGGACTTCTTGGCCCGAGTTGCCTTCCGAATTTGCTTGCGGAGCCGTAGCCAATTCAGACGGGCTTCCGCATTCGATTCATCCCTCCTGTGTGCTGCGTAGGCCTCCCGGCGCTGCTGAATGAGCTCCTTTAGCTCCCCGTCGAACCAATTGTTGGTGAAACGGGGTCGTATACATCTGGAGCCAAGGACCCGGTGCGCCGCCATTCGGAAGGACTGCGCCACTCGCTCGGTGACGTCATCTACCACCCGTTGGCTGTCGGCACCACCCGATAGGTCAAGCTCAGGCAGCTGATGCACTCCAAGCTTCTGTAGGAATGCTGGAATACGTCATCGAACTTGTCGCGTAGATAATCCAGCGCTTGCTTCGCAGCGTGATCATTACCCGAGACACCAGCACCAATAAGCTTATCAACACGAAAGGACCTGTAAGGTTTCGCAGCCCGCTTTGGCCGGCGCTGGCCGCTCCACGTCAGTTCGGCCCATACCGCCTTGTGGTCCGTATCAAGATCATCTTCGCATACTCCGAACTTTGCTCCAGATGCCAAGCCAGGCGACGCGCAGATGTAATCGAGGAGGTGCTTGCCTGTGCCCATGCCGCGCTGCTCACGCCGGGACCCCAGTAGGACCCTTCCACTGGGCACGAGAAGCCGCTCAGATTTCGCAGGCCCGTAGCGACGAGGACAGCCGCGAGTCTCTTGCCGTTCTCCGAACGTACCGGTGCTCCCTTATCATCGACCTCCCCGTGCTGACCGACGATGCCCTCCTCTTTTCGGCTGCATGCCGGCCCGAGCTTCGCGTTGGCATCCGCCACCGTGACCACAAGACCTTTGGCTCCAAAAAAAGCTATAGCTGCCTGCCAGGCCGCATACGCCTCTGACGACTCTTCTTCCTGCGTTTCCTGGGGAAAGTAGCCGTTGCCCACATAGATATCCTGAGCGCCGGTAACACCCGAGGCGATACGCAGCCACACTTGCTGCCGGTGGTCGACGGGGGCTGACACCAGGTTGCAATACGGACCAAGGAAGTTAGCCACCGCGAATAGAACCCCACCCTTGCAGCGATTTTTCTCGCTGACCTCCGCAGGTTTTCCAAAAATCCGGAATCCATCCAGGCTGCATTTGGAAAGTTGCTTCTTGCCCATGCGGTGCTCCTGAGCCCCGATGACTAGCCAGCCCTCGTGCTTGTAGAATGATGCCCATTCCGCCGTGCCTAGTTGTCGTATCCCGTTTTACCCTGCCAGTTGTGACTCGCGACGAGTAGCTTGAAGCCGGTATCGAACTGCTTGGAGCGGTGCTTCTTGGCTCGTTTCCGGACCCGACGGCCGCGCTCGGCTTCCGCCCTCGTGCTGCCCCCCTCTGCAGGTGCTTGCGCAGGTTGGTCCCCCACTGCACTGGCCGCCGAATGCAGGGGCACCACATGCACATCAGCACACTCAGACACACACTTAGGTGCATCGGCAGCCAATTCCGAAGACACCACCTGCACATCATCGACACATTCTTCATGCAGAGGCAAGACGCGATATCCCGTCGCAGCTTCCTCCTTCCGGACCGCCGCTTCCCCACGCAGATGGATGCGAATAAGCCTTCGGACACGTTCCCTGTCCCTGAACCTGCGCCCAAGGGCCACATTGACCCCTCTGCCGAAGAATTTGAGATGTTTGAGTTGCTGCAACGCCGTCTGCCTGCTGTCATCGTCCTCGTAGACCAGCTCCAGGTGACGAGACATTCGCTGGCCTTGCCACTCCATTACCGGGACCACCAGACCAAGACCGCTCATTTTGGAGGCGATCTCCTGTAGATTGGCGCGTTCTGAGAGCCCCAGACAATCAGATTACGCCCGTCCTTGTCGTACCGATCTACCCGCCGGTACCGTCGAGGCGGCGGTGCCATCTGCCATATAGCGCCGCTCGCCTTATGTTGAAGCGCCGACCCGTGTGCCAGGTTTGGGGAGGAAGGATGAGGCGCAGCTAAGATAGCCTCTCCACGTGGTTCAGGAATTCCGTCATATACGCGAGCCCTCATCCTCCCATCCTGGGACATCGGGCCAGAGCCCGTCGAAGAGGCATTCCCACGGGGATTGTCCAGGTCTTCGGCGATTCTACCTTGTCCCATAAGGGCCACAGTGGTAGCTCCGTGCTTCGCGTATTTGTAATCCATTGAGAGTAGTAGACGGCCAATGTCGCTGGCCATCACCGCCGCGCCTCTTTACGCCGAGGAAAGCGCCCGTCCATGCAAATAGCATCGGCGGTATCTGCAACACACACTACACGCATTTCCGCCGGTGTCACTGGACGCTGCCGCGTCGCTTCGTGCCCTTCGGCGCCCGCCAGCACCCCCAGCGTCGCCAGAACCTGCCTCACGCACTACACACACTCTCCATCGCATCGCCAACGCCTCTACTCTCATGCCTTATGGACTTTCAGCTGCTCCTAACAATACACATCATGAGGTACGGGTGTCCCCGAGTGGAGCCAGATCGGACGGCGTGCCGCTGAAACTCCTTCCCCCACGTGGGTATAGAAGGCGCGAACCTAGCGGTACCTATAGGGTCTTACAGACAAGTATAGTAATCCCAGCCGAAGCTGCTCAGTTAGAAATGCAACGGTGGAGGGTGTGAATGCATGGGGCAAGGCACGGCAACGCAGCAAGGCACTGGCAAGGCATTGGGACCGACTGAAGCCCCTCTCCAACGTGCGCTCATCATGTGTTCCAGTTAGGCAACCCGAAGAAGCGAAGATAGGGAGGAGACAAAACCCAGATAGGATGAAGATAGGATTAACATGAAGCCGAAATGGAGCCGAGTTGGAACAGGTCAACTCAGCCCATCTCGGCTCAATGTGAATCCTATCTTCAACCCATCTCGGTACTGTTTCCTCCGAATGCTCACCTCAACAAGATCACCAAACCGGAACTGGAAGCCCCCAGGCATTTACTCGGCAGGAAATTCGGCGAAAATGGCTAACCAGGAAACCAGACCCAAACCAACAGCCAAGAAAAACGAGCCAACCAACAATCAACAGACAACCCCACAACCTGCCTGGCCGAACCCCTACCGAGTAAATGCCCAGTTGAGAGTTGCGTATCCCGGTGACCGCCCTCCCCAAGCGGTCACCTTCGTGGGGAGAGGCCCAACACCTCCTCTTCCCATGGAGTGCCATCTTGTGCACCCCTCCAGAATAATAATAATAATAATAAATAATAATAAATAATATAATAGTGCTTCTCTGTCAATGGCTGATGCATTTCTGCACATGCGCCTCCATCGTCTCACCCGTGAGGGGAGTACGAAGAATTGACGATAGCTCTAATGACACCCCCGCAAGGGCAGTTCCAACACTTCCAGACGGCCGGTATGTTCAATGAAAACTGTCCAGGCGTATGTTCAATGAAAATACTGGTGGCACCGACGGGAATCGAACTGGCGACAGGCCCAGATGGTAGAACTTGACCACTGGGCTATCACGGTGTCCAAATATAATAATAATAATAATATAATAAAATATATAATAAATAATAATGGCCTTTGATCCTGTCGGACATGTGCCTCCATTGGTAGCACGGGACCGTTCGGTGACGCGGCTCCGCTCCAAAGACTCGACTGGCAGTGCAATGTGCAAATGAGCGTGCTGTGCATGTGCAAGTGGGTGCAAGGAGTGAGAGGAGTTATCTGCCGAGAAGAAGTCCGCGACGCTGCGCTGACCTCCACCTACAACAGATCTAGCCAGACATTCTACCTGACTAGGCCTTCCCCTCCTTCTACCCACCTCCTGAACGACCGTGAGGTCGATCACCTCCTCCTCCTCCTCCGCCCCCTCTGCCTCCCTGGTCTGCGCCTCCAACTCCTCCCACTCCTTCCAGATGGTGGCAACAAACCTTCCTAACTCCTCCTCCACCTCTTCTGGGACAGGGATAAACAAAACGCCGAGCATCGCCGCCATCTTTTCATCCTCCCCTTCAGCCATTCCTCTTTGAAGAGCCTCATCTCCTCCTCTGCCTCCCGCAGTTCCCTGTGATAAAGCCCTCCTCGATTCAGCATGAGGGGCTGCCGGGCTTGCGCCTCATCGATAAACTTAAACAGTGCCTCACGAGAGCTCGCAAACGTTGGGCAATGCAGCAGGAAGTGACGTAACGACTCGTTAACCTCAGTGCCACACAAGGCGAAACAGCTTGAGCAGTCCGGCGAGCATGAGCCAAATTTGGATCGGTAGAGGCGAAGGCGATTGTTGCAGCTCAACAATCGCCTTCTGATAAGGTTGTGACTTCCCCCCTCCAGCGCCCGCCAACGTGGGAAAGCAGAGCGGGAAGACATCTGGCTAAGCAGCACCCTAAGCCCATCAGAGGGCTTAGCCTGCCGCTCCCAGCCAGCTACTTCCTGCCGGACAGACCATTGCTTTACCACCTCGTTCCAGTTCGCCAGAGCGGCCCGCCAGTCCTTATCATCTACCGTGCCATCTTCGTTCACGACCCGCTTGAGCGCATCCAAGCCCTCCCGCAGCCTGTGATCTGCTAAGATCAAATTTTCCGTATCTTCCTTCCATTTGCACCGACCCGTGTTGTAAAGCCTGCGTGTTAGCGCTGTGTTGCCCAGTAACTCGATGCGCCCTAGGAACCGAAGCCGGGCCGCCTTGGCAAGGATGCTAAAACTCGGCGTGCGGCCTAAACCCCTGGTGATGCAGCCGCTTGTGCGCGTACCAACACCCAAGATGACCCGCAGGGGCGCTACCAACGCGCCCTCCAGCTTACTCAGCTTGTTGGCGCCCGGCAGATCCCAAAAAGCCGATGCGTAAAGCAACTTTGCGCCAACCATTTGCTGCCAATTCATCAGCCGAAGACGCGCTGGAACTTCATGGGCAATCCAGAGGGGTAGCAGGCAGCCGTTCCCGCTACAGTGATTTCCGCCGCCCGCTTCGCTTGCGGTTTATCGGAGAGGGTGTCCGTGAGCAGAACTCCCAGGTATTTGTAGTGGTCGGTGACGTTGAGAACCTTGCCCCGGAACCTCACGCATGGGGGCGACTTTTTTGACTTGGCGTGCCCGTATATCGGCATGACTTCCGTCTTGCCCGGTTTCAGGTTGATTTCAAGCCGATAGTCCTCCACGAATGTCGCCACGACATTTACAATCTGTTGAAGCTCCGTGACACTATGCGCAATTACCGCAACGTCGTCGGCGTAAAGCAGGGTCCGTATGTCTTCGATGCGGTTGAGGTCCTCGATCTCCAACTCTTTCGCGATTCGGACCGTTAGCTCATCCATGAAGACGTTGAACAGCGACGGTGACAACGGCGACCCTTGCTGAACTCCCATCTCTTCCAGCACTTCACCAGTGAGTTCGCCATCGACTAGCACTCGCGATGACGTTCTTCGGTAAAAACGCCGCAGAATGCGATAGAACTTGCCCTGTACCCCATCTGGGTTAGCCTCTGAAACAACCCGGCCCGCCAAACCGTAGGGAATGCCTTTCTCAGATCCACGAACAAAACGAAAGAACGGAGGCCAGCTTGTTGTCTAAGGCGCAGACGCTCCTTAAGGACAAAAATCTGGTCCCCGTACTACGTTTTGGCCGGAACCCACCCTGCTCTGGGCGAAGCCTGCCCGGCTGATCGATGAAAGCCGTAAGCCTCGCCGCCATAAGGGACAGATACATCTTACCCAGACAGCTCAGAATCGCGATGTCTCTCCAATTTTCCGGATCGGTTGGGTCGCCTCCTTTTGGGATGTTGACGATAATCGCTTTGCCCCAGTCGCTGGGGGTGTATTCGCACGATTTCAACCAGTTGAAGAAGCGCACCAGAAAGCTCACAATCCGCGTGCCTCCGTACTTGAGCATCTCGTTCTTGATCTTATCCGGTGAGCACGCTTTGTGATTCTGGAGATTTTCCTGGCAGAGCTCCACTTCCTTCTCGGTGTAATCATAGTCCAGCGGGCCCGTCTCAGTCCGGATCTCCTCGGCTTGCGCCATGGCCTCGAATTGGTCGCGCAGGTTGTCGTTATACTGGAAGGTTTCGCGGGCCTTCCGCTCGGGCTCAATCCGCGCTGCTTCCTCATCAGAACCGACTTCCTCTACACATGCATCCTCCAAAAACTGGTTTTCTTTGGGGACCACCATACGTCGGCGGTATTCTTCCCATTCTTGTAGTTTTTCCCGGAGTGTGCATGCCAGAGTGCCATCGGGCTTCCGAACAGGAGCAGAAGCGTTCGACCGCCGAACCCCGCCCAAACGCTTTGACAGCTTCCAGTACGTGGCCATGGTAGCGCTCCTGAAGTTGGCAGCGGTGTCATTCTGGACCCGCTTCCACGCTTGCTCCTTCTTCTCCTTGCATAACCTTCTGACCGCCTTCCTCGCTTCTTTATATCTTTGCCAGGCCTCTCGGTTGGCCTCATTCCTTCGCCAGAGGCCGTATGCCTCTCTCCGTCGCGCAATCGCTTCCCTAAGACTCTCATCAAACCATGCATTAGTAAACCCTGGCCTAATCACCCGAACTCCCAAGACCTTCACGGCTGCGCCCGTGAAAGCTCGGACCACTAAGCTAGCGACCCTATCTACCTCCTGCTGAAGCTCATCCGGGTCCTCCACTGCTGATAGATCTGGGAGGCCATCTGGCAACAGCCCCGATATACCAGCTGCAAAGGTCTCGTCGTACTTCAACCTAAGCTTAGACAGCTCACTCTCCTTACCCTCAACTACCCTGCCTATCAAGCGCTCTGCCTTGAATGCTTTGTACCTCTTTACCTGCTTTTTGGGGGGTGGCTGTCCCCCCCAGACCAGTTCCGCCCACACAGCTTTGTGGTCGGTATCAAGGTCTACCTCGTCGACGCCGAAGCTTGCCTCCTCCGCCAGCTCGGAAGAGACGCAGATGTAATCCAGTAGATGCCTTCGTCCACCTACATTTTCCTGCCTAGACCACCAATATTTGTCCCCCCGTGGTTGCGAAAACCCACTGAGATTGCGCAACCCCGTGGCAACAAGCATCGCAGCCAGCAACTCACCATTCTCACTCCTAACCCCTCTACCCCTCCCATCTATCTCGCCAAAGAGGCCCACCACTCCCTCCTCCCGCGCTATTCTGGCGGGCCCCAGCTTAGCATTAGCATCACCAACCGTAACCACATGACCTTTGGTGGCGAAGTAGGAGACGGCCGCCTGCCACGCCTCATAGGCTGCAATAGATTCCTCTCGTTGATTTTCTTGGGGGAAGTAGCCGTTGCCGACGAACACATCCGACGCCGTCGCGCTCCCAGACGACAGCCTCACCCACAATTGCTGTGGGTGTGGAACAGGCGCCTGTACAATGGTAGCGCACGGTGCCAGATAGTTGGCCACCAACGTCAAGACTCCCCCCAAGAGACGCGAGCCCGCACCAGTTGCAGCCGCTTTGCCGAGGACTGCGAAGCCGTCGACTTGGAGCTTCTCCACCTTCTGCGACGATAGGTTGTGCTCCTGGACTCCGACGATCACCCAGCCTCGCTCCTTGTAGTGCTCCGGCCATTCCCCAAAGCCTGGGCTATCCGCACCCACTTTGCCTTGCCAATTATGTGAGGCCACCCTCAGTGGGAAGCCTTTCACAAATTGGGAAGAACGAAGCTGATGCCGATGCCTGCGCTTCGGTTGAGCCCGCCTGGAGCCCTCCGCCACCCTCCACGGCCCATCCTGCACCCTCCGCCCCAGCTCCTCCAGCTCCCGCATCCCGCCCCACTCCGCCAAGGGAGATTCACCGCTTGAGGCTTCGCCCTGGGGCTCGTCGACTTCCACGTCGAGCACCCAGTAGCCAAATCCCTGCTTGCGAAGCTCCCTCTGCATCTCTACATACTGGGCACCCCCCCGTGCAGCCCGCTGCTTCTCTCTTTCCCGGAAAGTCCTACCCGTCGCAACGTGAACCTTTCCCGTGAAGAACTTACGCTCCCGCAGCAGCCGCACCATCTTCTCCGCCTCCTCACAAGACGCACATTTAATCCGCAAATGTCGCCCACTACCTCTGCCCGCGAATTCCACCTCGACTTCCCCGAGACCGAGAATTCGGAGCTCTCGCGCCATGACCACTGTCTGAGAGACATGCGATAGCCCCCATACTATGCAACATCTCTTATCCAGCTCATTTCGTACCTTCCTCCGCCACCTCCTCGGTGGCGGTACCGCTTGCCACACGCCGTGACCAGACCTTTCCGGACGTGACTTCTCTTCCGAGGTTGGGGAGGGTGATCGAGATGCAGCAGGATTGCTGGCTCTACGTGATTCAGGTTGCCCGTCAGGTACGCGAGCACTCGACCACCCCACCCCGGCCGAGTAGCCATCGCCACCCGCAGGCGCACTCCCACGGGGAACGTCTAAACCTGAAGGATTACCGCCTTGACCCATAGGGCCAGCACTAGCGGCCGCGCTCTTCGCATAAGAACCTGACATAAGTGGTATGGGACCCCGGTGCCGCATTGATCGAGTTGTAAACTCGATAAATGAGGACCCAGGTGGGGTTATTTAAAGCTCAACCCTTAAAAAGCATACGTGTACGTATGTATAGGAATACACACAAACACTCACCTGCATCCGTAACCAGGCACGAGGCAGACCCGCTGTGCATCATCGAGGTAGGTGTCGTGGCAAACCACCCTGCGTCCGATAAACGCTGCAAGTGAGTCATCTACCGAGAGCACAGAGTGACAGGCCCGTGCACGTGTACCCACCACCCCATAACCCTCCGCCAGAGCAACCCCATGGCATCCGCAGGATGAGCACGAAGAGTGCTGAGAGAGAGGGTGAGCCAGGAGCCCCGCTCCGGTCCGTCGTTACTTTGGTCATTTAGTCGTTTCAAGGCTTGTGGTAAGGTGTAGGGCCTCTCGCCTTCGTACAAACTCCGACCGACAGTAGTTTGGTTGACCATCCTTCGCGGTGACCCTCTGAACACAACCCCTCCCCCAGTGCCCACCCCTTGTGATTCCAGAGGCCACCCCGAGCCAAGAGCCATGAGTATGATGAGCAACTCACATGAGTTACTCTCAGTAATTGGGACCCGTCTCATAAATCAATGGAACGCTTATCGTGCGCCCCTCATAGGCTCAGCCCGCCCATGTGAAAGCTAGGCCTCGCCCAAAGCAAAGCAAAGCAAAGCAACAACAACAACAAAAAAAAAAAAAAAAAAAAAAAAAAAAAAAAAAAAAAAAAAAAAAGAGAGAGAGAGAGAGAGAGAGAGAGAGAGAGAGAGAGAGAGAGAGCGAGCGAGAGCGAGGCCGCCGTGGCTCGCCCGCAATCCAGCTGGGTGCACCTCGTCACAACCACTCATCGGCGTGAGCTCATAGCTGTGTGCGACATAGGTACAAGAGCAAGAGGAGAAACAGTGTGCCAGCGTGGATGTGTGGGTGAGGCAGTGCGGTGAGGCAAAGCAGCGATGCCAGTCGAATCCCTGGAGACGGAACCTAGCATCAAAAACATCGTATAAGTCTACCCCAGGCCTCCATCCACCGAGTGGTGAGCTCGATAAAAGAAGACCCGAGTGGGGTTATTTAAAGCTCAACCCTTAAAAAAGCATAAACATGTAGCCCGCCAGGAACCCAACAACAATAACATAGCAGCCAGGAACCCAACAACAATAACATAGCAGCCAGGAACCCAACAACAATAACATAGCAGCCAGGAACCCAACAACAATAACATAGCAGCCAGGAACCCAACAACAATAACATAGCAGCCAGGAACCCAACAACAATAACATAGCAGCCAGGAACCCAACAACAATAACATAGCTTCCGTAACCAGCCTTCAGGAACCCGCCTCAGTTACCCGCCCCCGTAACCAGGTCAGAGACGTGACGTACTATGCATCATTGAGGTGTCGTGGCAAGCCACCCTGCGTCCGATAGAAGCTACAAAAGAGTCATCTACCGAGAACACTAAGTGACAGGCCCGGTCACATGCACCCAACACGTCCCGACCCTCCGCCAGAGCATCCCCATGGCATCCGCAAAGTGAGCACGAGGGGTTCTGGGAGAGAGGGTGAGTCAGGAGCCCCGCGTCCAGGCAGTCGCTACTGTGGCAGTTGAGTGATTTCAAGGCTTGTGGAAATGTGTGGAGCCTGTCGCCTTCATTCCCACTCATACCGACAGTAGTTTAGTTAACCAACCTGTCCAGTGACCCACTGAGCCCAACCCCCTCCCTCAGATAACCCCCACCCCCCGCACCCCGAGTGATACCAGAGGCCACCCCGAGCCAAGAGCCGTGAGCGTGGTGAGAGAGCTTCTCTCAGTAAAAGTTTCCGTCTCATGAATCAGTGGAGCACTGATTATGTACCCCTCATAACAAGCTGCCAACGGCCCCAACCCCGCCGTGTGGCGGTGACACCCAACCATGTATTGGTGCCCCCCAAAATAATAATAATAATAATAATAATAATAATAATAAATAATAATAATAATAATAATAATAATAAGAAAAAAAAGAAGCAGAAGAAGAAATAATAGTGCTTCTCTGTCAATGGCTGATGCATTTCTGCACATGCGCCTCCATCGTCTCACCCGTGAGGGGAGTACGAAGAATTGACGATAAGCTCTAATGACACCCCCGCAAGGGCAGTTCCAACACTTCCAGACGGGCGGTATGTTCAATGAAAATACTGGTCCAGATGGATCGGTATGTTCAATGAAAATACTGGTGGCACCGACTGGAATCGAACTGGCGACAGGGCCCAGATGGTAGAACTTGACCACTGGGCTATCACGGTGTCGATAAGCAGAATAATAATAATAATAATAATAATAATAATAAGAAAAATAAGAAGAAAAATAAGAAGATGAAAAAGAAGAAGAAAAGAATGAAAAAAGAAGAAAAAAAAGAAAAAGAAGAAGAAGAATAATAATAACAATAATAAAGTTCGTGATAATATAACCTTTATGCAGCTAAGGATATTTGGAACAAAAGCAAAAATCATAAGATACCAGCTCATGGTCGAGCAAACGATGAACTCTTCAGAAGTATAGCTGCATTGACGAATTTCCTGATGTAATCTGGATAATTGGAGTGGAACTGGCATCAAAAACAAAACTAAATAAACAAAGAAACAAATAAGTTCCCAAGTAAATAAAAAAACAAATAAATGCATAAACAAATAAATCAATAAATAATTAAGACGTCAAATGTACATCGCTTTCAGAAACTGGAGTTGCTGCATGAGGTCTTACTTATTGTCAGTGCTCAGAATCCCTACTATCACTTTGTCATCTCCAAGCAGCGAATTTAAAAGATCTTTTTTTGTTGCAGATTTGCAACTATTTTAGCGAGGAACGGAGAGAGAGAGAGAGAGAGAGAGAGAGGAGAGAGAGAAAGAAAGAGAGAAATAGAAAATGAAGAAGAATAATAAATAGAAGTAAAGAGGTAGAGGTAGAGTGATGGAGATAGACACAGATAGGAGGATTGGAAAAAGAAAAGATGAGAGTCGGGAGAGGGGGAGGGGTGGGGGGTGAGCTTAGGGTGGTGGAAGGTTAGTTCTTAAATATTTTGTTTGTTCATTCATTGATTGTTCATTACTTCTGCTCAACATATAAACGAATAAATGAAAGAATCACTAAAGGAAAAAAAAGGAAGAAATCATGAACAAATAAATGAATGAATACATGAATAAACGCTGTGAATGAATTAATTATGAATAAATCTACGTATGGTATTATTTGTAACAACAGCAACAACAAGAACAATTAAAACAATATTATCAAAAGCAGACATTATCAAAAACATCTTTAAATATCATCAGGACATCAGTAACCAGATCCATAGACATCACAATAAAACAAAATCAAATATATTAATTATGATGTGGTCGATGGCACCGTTCGCGTGTCTGCATTCGGGAAGTTGAAAGGTGTTTGGAAATTCTAACCTGGTAGACATCGCCTGGGCTACATACAAACATACATAAAATATATACTAATATACATAGTAACAAATAATAACATATGATAATAATAATAATGATAATAATATAATAATAATATATAATAATAATAGTGCTTCTCTGTCAATGGCTGATGCATTTGCACATGCGCCTCCATCGTCTCACCGTGAGGGGAGTACGAAGAATTGACGATAAGCTCTAATGACACCCCGCAAGGGCAGTTCCAACACTTCCAGACGGGCCGGTATGTTCAATGAAAATACTGGTCAGAAATAGACGGTATGTTCAATGAAAATACTGGTGGCACCGACGGGAATCGAACTGGCAACAGGGCTCAGATGGTAGAACTTGACCACTGGGCTATCACGGTGTCCATAATAATAATAATAACTATATCTGAGGCGTACTGATGCAGCTAATGGCATATCCTCAACGGACATAAGCCTCCAATACCCTTGTTCGAGGTCCTCCACCCCCGTGTCAGTCTCTCGCCTGATGATCGGGGCCACGATGGAGCTCCTGAGGGCAAGACTGCACTAAGCCGAGGTTATTCCGCAGTCCAGCAACCTCTTGCAAGACGTCACCGAATGTGCAAGTGCATACACCAAGCGCGGTTGCTAGAGCTGCCTCGAAACCCACCCATAACAATCTGGTGTCTGCTGGGTCCTGGGCTATCAACCAGCATATGCGGAGTTTAAGATCTTTACGCGCGCAAACGACTCCTCCCAGCATCTACCACCAAAGGTTATGAAATGGCGTCACAGTTTAACGCCTTGAGGCCATTGGCTGGAACTCTGTTTAGCAAGTGTGACTAGGTTTTTTCATCGGGATTTCCCAAATATGTCACAGTCAACACTCCAAGGCAGATTTACTAATATAATAATAATAATAATAATAATAATATA
>WBZZ01002924.1:15000-35000 GCA_019918135.1 Paulinella micropora
ACTTGTTCAGGGTGTCCATAATTTTGAAAACCTCCGCGGGCTCATAGTTCTTGATTTCTTTTAAATTCTTGTTTCGTTGTTTAATTTGTGTCGTTGCCTTCTGGTTCCGTTCTTCGTCGGTCAGTTTAAGGGCCTTATTTATCTCTGCTTCCTTCGTTGGGTGCTGTTCCTTAAAAGCCTTTCTTAGCCTTGTTAAAAAGCTGTCTTTAGTATTTACTTTTTCAACATATTGTAATGTGTTTAAAGTCCATACTAAATTTTTTTTTAAGTGTGCTTCGGCTCCTCCCTTTTGCTTTATAAGGTCTATTAATAATATTATTAGGCTGTCAGAATAGCTTTTGACGATTGCCCGTAGTTTGTTTTTTAGGTCCTCCTGGTCCTTATAGTCTATCGTTTTAAAGTCCATTTTTTGCCGTGCCTCTTTTCCTCCGTGTTTATATATCTTGTCTATATATTATATGTTTAAATATATTTAGAAAAAAAATAAATAATTAATTATTGTTAGGCCGTCCATTTATTCGTCTTGAATGCTTCAAAATCGCTTTTATAGGTCTGTAGCCGTTTTTTATATACTTCGCTTATATAGCTGTGCGGGATGTCCTCTATATGCTTTTCTATCTTCTTTACAGAATATTTTATATAGCTTTCGTCGTGTTGGCCGTTTTTATATCTCGTTATAAAACCCTCTAGGGCCTCTATTTCCTTTTGTGTATCTTCTACCGCCTCCCGTAATTCTGGGTCTTTTATTAATGAAAAATAAGACATTTTTTTTGTGTCCGTTTTCCTCTGTGTTTATATATAATGTTTATATATTTTAATTACAAAAAAAAAACACTATTTACGGCTATTACAGCTATTAGACTACCCCCGCCTCGTCTTCTTGCGGTTGCGGTAAATTGGGGCCGTATAGCCTTATTAGGGTTTCTTTTATGGTTGTTAGGTCTAACTCTTTAAAAATCCTGTTCAGGGTTTCAAACTCTTGTAGGGTGATATTTTCCCGATTATCTTCAAAAGCCTGCTTTATGTTGTCTATTTTCCGCTGTTTCTTCTGGGTGCTTTCTGGGCTGTCCTGTCTATTCTGTCTTTTTTTGTCTGGTCGCTTGTGGTATGTTAAGGTGTGCTTATAATATCTTATGTCGCCTTCTTTATTCTTCCTCGGTAAGTATTGATGATAATACGATATACCGTTTTTTGTTTCCATTTCAAACGGTGGTTTATATGTTAAACCCCGCTTACCACTTCCAGCAGGTCGGCCTCGTCCTCGCTTCTTTATTTCTGGCTGTGTGGCCGTTTCTTCTGGTGTTTGTGGTGGTTGCGGTGTGTCTGCTTGTGCTGTCATTTTTCTTATATATATGTTATTATATTTTTAAATTTATATAAATAAATATTTAATAGGTTTTTTCTATATAGAATATTTTAAGCAATTCTAAGTAATATTAATTTATAAATAATTAATTTAATTTAAATAAAAAAAATATAACTATTAATATATAAACTTTGAGAAGATGGAAACGAAACAAGAACCTGTAGAGCCCGACACCCTACACCATAGGGGGGCCGACCCTTTAAAAGAAAATAAAAAAATAGTAAAGAACAAAACGGCCGTAAGCTTCTATTATACGATGTATTCAAAAAAAGAAGAAGTAGAAACGGCAACCCCCGACGAGCTATATGACATTTTAAACAATTTTGAGTACCCGACATTTTACGAGAGTATAGAAGACGGAGTAAGACCTTATGCGGACTTTGAGAGAGACTTTAAGACAAAAAAAGAAATGAAAGCAACAGAAGCAACAATAAGAGAAAGTATAATAAATGAGTTTTCAAGGGTTTTTAAATGTAGCCCTAATAAAATAGCCGTATTAGAAGCACACGGAAAAAAGGGCCGTCTGTGGCGGTTATCTTATCATTTAATAGCATATGAGGCCCCGCCGATGTCTGACGGGCTAGCAATTAAAAACATTATAGAGACCGATAATAAATTAAATTTTGATACAGCACCCTATAAAGCATACGGCCGACGACAGCTTTTTAGAACTGTTTTAAGCAACAAAGAAGGCGAGGACAGACCATTTATAAGGACTGATAAACCATTAACAAAAGAAAATTTTAAAGAGTGTTTAATAACCTATACGGGCGAATATGAGATAGACGAAGAGGCCGAGGAGATAGCGGGGACGATGAAGCGGGCCGAGCAAATAGAGGCCGACCAAATAAAGGGCAATGAACGACAATTAGAAGAAAAAACAGAAGAAAGAATAAAAACAGAAGAAAAGAGAGTAGAGCGGGCCATAAACGGCGGGCTATATTTAACTAAGGAGGAAATAGAGGACATACAGATAAAAACCCCCGAAAAATGGAACAAGTACGACAAAGAATTAAAACGAGCTTTAAACGGCCTAGAGAAATTCCGCCCCGACATATTCAAAAATATAGGAGGAGTTAAAAGCATAATGAAGCACGACGGCGGGGCCCTGTGTTTATTTTTCAAGAGGTCGCGGGCGGGATACTGTAAAACACACAACAGAACACACACGGCGGACAACTGCGACACGGTGATAATAGCACCCAATGGAAATTGTTTTTATATGTGTGCGAAAGCCCCGACGGGTGATTTATATCCCCTATTCAGAGTCAAGAAGGAGGAAAAACAAAAAAAATATATAGAAGAATTAACAGCAAAAAAAGGGCAATTACAGCGAAATATAATAGAACAGTTTATAAATAGTTTTGAATTTGAAAATGTGAAGCAGACCCGGGCGAAATGGTGCGAGGATGTCCAGGGCCTGCTGTATGCTATGACCACAGAGAAGCCAGGCCGCCGACAGCTGATAGGCCTTAGAAGCAATTTAGGCACGGGCAAAACTGTGGCCCTTATGAAGGCTATAAAAAAATACACAGACGAGCACCCAGAGGGCAAAATATTAATAATAACACAGCGAATTATTTTAAGTAAGCAAAATGCCCGAGAGCTTAAAAATTTAGGCTTTTTCTGCTATCTGGACCGCGAGCCGGGCGAACTGATAACAAATAAACGAAGCATAATTCAATTAGACAGTTTAAACTTTTTGAGCTGGAATATAGCTAAAGACCCTATAGGGCTAATCATAATAGACGAGGCCGACCAAGCTTTAAGGCACCTGAATGCGGACACATTCAAGAATAACCCGAAATCAAACGACAATTTAAGGCACCTATACACCGTTTTGAAGAATACTAAAAAAATTATTTGTATGTCCGCAAACTTAACGGCCGACAATATGACAGACTGGGCGAAAATGGGGGGCGACGACCTAAAAATAAAAGTATTTATTAACGACAGCCGAGCACACCATAGACAATTAAATATAAGAATGGGACAGACCGACGAACAGATAATAAGGGCAGTCTATGAAAGCTTAGACAACGGCGAGCGGGTCTATTTAGCTTCAAATAAAGATATAGATAAAATAAAAGCTATTTACGAATATTTAACAAACGGCCGAAAAATCAAGGCCCTTTTAATCACCCGCGACACGATGAACGAACCAGAAGTAAAAGAGGCACTAGAAGGCAATATAAGCGAAGTCTGGGGCCGTTATGATTTTATCGCCGTTTCCCCGTGTGTTCAATCTGCTGTAAGCTATGACACAAAAAACCATTTTAATAAAATATACGGTCTATTCACTAACGGGAGCAACAGTAGCGGGGATGCCTGCCAGATGTTGAGGCGGATTAGATACCCTATAAGCCCTGAAATATTTGTAAATGTGGAGCAAATGAACATAGAACGGCCGACCAATTACGAGGACATATTAGCGGGAATTTATAGCGACCAGAGCGACCTTTTAAAGGGTTTAAAGGGTTATCTAAGTAAGCACGAATTAGACCCCGCGACCCTTAGACCCGTTTTAGACGATAGGCACCCATACCCCAAACTGGTGGCGAAATTAACAGCACAAGAGAACCACGACAAGAACAATTATTTAGAAAATTTTATAAAAAATCAGATACTTTACGGAAACACGGTCGAAAACATACAAGACGAAAAAGAGACCGAAAACAAAGAAATAATTAAAGAGCAACATAAAGCAAACGGCCGACCGATTGAAAGACGAGGAGGCCGAGGAACTAGCACAGGCCCAAGGCATAACCAAAGAAGAGGCCGAGAAGCTTTATAAGAAATCAAAAACGGAGCAATTAACGAACGAAGAGCGAACACGAATAAAAAAATATCGTTTAAAAACTGCTTACAATATGGGAGCATATCCAACCGTGGCGACCTGGTATAGAGAACACGACAACGAAACAAAAATAAGAAACTATAAAAATTTAGACAGATTTTATAAAGGTAATATATTTAGTTTTGAAAACGGCTTAGAGCTAGTTAAAGAAAACGATTTTTTCAAGATTTATAATAAACTCAACCGAGACGAAGACCGAGTAATAACAGATACTAATAAAGACTTAATAATAAAAACGACAGCAATTAAAGCCGAGTATAGCCGACAGCAATTAATAATAAACATTTTTAAAAAATTAGGTTTTGAGACATTCCACGACCCGCGAGAAATAAGCCGAGACGAACTAATAAAGAACCTAAAGGAGATACACGAGGAGCACCTAACGAACCCGCAGGAGCTAATAACGAAACTAAAGAAGGAGAGACGAAAGGCCCAAGCCATAGCCGAACTAAAAACAGATTCTAAAACATTTATAAAGCATATGTTAAAATTTATAAACGGTTTAATAAATGACCTATACGGGGTCAAAGTTGTAGCGACGGATAAGAACAGAAAAAAATATATATTAGAAGGGCCCGTAGATGTTATATTTACTAGAACTAAAAATAAGGATTTTATACCAGTTTTAGGAGAGATAGCGGAAGACCCCGCCGAGCCGTCTATAGCTGAAATGATGGAACAGTTAGAACAGCTAGTATTAGCTAAAAAAGATAACTAAATAATATATGTTTGTATATTGTGTTTATATATTATATGTCTGTATATTGTGTTTATATATTATATGTCCGTATATAAAAAAACACGGGCAAAAAATGACGACATTTAAAAAGGGTGTTTTAGAGTGTTTAGAGCCGTTTTTAGGGTTAAGCCTACCGACAGATTTTTTCTTATAATAAAAGGTGTCGGTAGGCTTAGGGCTAAAATTAGCCTTTTAGAGTGTTTAGGGCCGTTTTTTGATATGGTGTAAAAATGGGTGTGTTTTTTTTGTAGTGGGTAAAAAAAAGCCGTTAGAGTGTTTAGGACCGTTTTTTGATATGGTGTAATGGACGAGTTTTTTTTTATGTTGTTGTCGTCATCTTATATTAGGTTAGATATTTTTTTATAATAGGTTTGTAAAAATGGTTTTTGATATTAAGAACCTTAGGGCGAATGAGAGAGCATAAGAAACGGCCTAAAAACGGCTAAAAACACAGCCGACAAAAAAAAAACACTTAAGCCAACCGACAGCCGACCCCGAAAACCAAGGGCAAACGACGAAAGGACGGCAAAAACACAGCGAGCAGCCGACCACAGCCCAACGAGGCCCACGGCCCACGAAAACACAGACAACAAAAAAAAAACACTTAAGCCAACCGACAGCCGACCCCGAAAAACGGGAGCTAGCGACCCTAGGACCCATAAAAACCACTTCAAGCAGAAGGACCGCAAAAGACAACAAACCGCCGAAAACACAGACAACAAAAAAAAAACACTTAAGCCAACCGACAGCCGACCCAGAAAAACGAGGACTAGAGACGAAAGGACGGCCCCCCCATTATTAAACATTTATATTATTTTTTTATTATTGTTTTTTCTATATATAAAATTATTATTCAAAATATATAATCTATTTTTCTAAAATGGCAAACACTGGGCGACCACCTAACGAAAAAATAATAGCCGACGGTTTAACAACTTATATTAAGTATTATCCATATATAAAGAAAAACGGCGACATATGCTATAATAAGTTTATATACACGAAGCCGAACAAGACGAAAGAAAAGAAGCAGAAGGCCGACGACAAGCAGAAAAAACGGGAACTATTAACAACAATAAGAACGAAGCTAAGGGCAACTAACAAACATTTAAAAATAGCCGACTTAGAAACCGTTAATAGCTTATTATAGGTCTATTACTTCTTCTTCATTACAATCCTTAATAAACTTTTTTTTTAATATGGTTATAACCGCATATCGGCTTTTATCCATTTTAGCCCGGGTTTTAACTTCTACTATTAACTCATAAATACAATTTTTTTTAAAGGGTGGTAATTCTGATTTCTCACAGCGAATACTAATGTTATTATTTTTTGAAGTGTAAATAGGCAGATACGACCCCGGAACGAGCTCTTCTAATTTCTTTTCTATTTTTGTTAGCTCGTCGTATGCTTTCTTGTCTGTTGCCTCATTAGTAATAAAACATAAATTGCCGTAAATATCCTTTTTAAGATATCTCGCCGAAATCGTTTTAGACATTTTCTTTATATATTACTAATAAAAAAAGTTTATATAGAAAAAATAATAAATAAATATTATATCATATTTTATATAAATAGCAAACAGAACGGAAACACAAAAACGGCGGGCTATAATATGCCCTTCAATTGTTCAAAATGTGGGGACCGCTTCCACAGTACAACGGGGCACGAGGTCCAGCGGACAAAGGAGGAAAACGACGGCCTAAAGGGTTATATAGAAAAATTACGGCGGAATTTGTCGCGACTGTCGGCGGACTATCACGAGCTGGCGGAAGTATTAGAAGAAGCAATATTAAAAGCTAAAAAATTTAGAGACCAACGAGACACCGCCTATTATGTTATAGACCAGCACAGAAAGCGGGGTATATACATAGATGACAATTTTAAGGCGGACGACATAAACCCCACATTATACCATATACCGCGGACAGGGGGTATTTTTTATATTTTTAGTCGCAAAGGCTACAACCGCTTAAAGCTTAAGCACGATTCAAGGCAATTAAAGAAAATAGAAGGAATACAGGATATACTAACCACAAAAGAAAAAGAATTAAAGAAGCTACACAAAGCACAAAGCACCGATAAAGACAACCTAGAAAAACTTAAAAAATTATATTCTACGGCACTAACAACAATAAAAAATAATGAAGCAATTATAAAAGAATTAAGGGAAAAGGCACAAAAAAAAGAAGACCTTATAAGCGACCACGACGACCCCGACGACAGCCCAGACGACGACGACGACGACGGCCCGACACCAGACCAGACAAAGGCAACCGCAGGCAACACAACGGCACAGACGACAGCACCGCCCGCGACCATTACGGCGGATGAAAAAAAGATTTTAAACGATTTTGAGATATTGAATAAATTTTCTAAAAATCTTATTTACGAGCGGACGGGCAGAAAACCTCTTTATATATCTATATACTATTTAACAACCCTAAAGGGGCTAGACTGTTATTTTTTAGAAGTGTTCGGCCTATCGCTCGCCGACTTTATAGCGATTTTTAATAAATTAAAAAAGGTACGGCTAGCTATAGCACACCCACATATAAAAAAATTAGATTACGACATAATAAAAAATGTTATTAATTGCTATCAAGACATATTATAAGATTCTGTATTAATTCTTTAATACGGTAGTTAATGGCCCGTATTAAAAGGGCACTTTCGCCCCCTGCCGTTCTTACTAGCTCGCGATAGTCTGTAAATATTGCTTCTATTTCTTCGGCTGGGTCTGTGTCGTCATTGTTCAGGCGGTCTATAGTCTCTTCAAAAATACTAATTCTTTTTTTATTTTTGTTCATTCGGCGACACGGTTCGCAGTTCTTAAACCGTTTCGTTTTATCGCTTAAGAAGTCGCACCCGCACTTAAAACAATTTTTAAAAATCAACCGTTCGGCCGTTTCCGGGCTGTCGTCTAGGTCTTCAAACTCGGCCCCGCCCGTCTCCTGTGGTGGTGCTCGTGGTTGGCTTATTGCTGTTCGCCTCGCCCGTCGTGGTGGTCCTGGTGCTGGGGTCGTCGGCAGTGGTGGGGCAATTAATACAGACATTTTTTATATATATTATCATTAAGATATTTTTATAACAGACAAATTTTTTACATTTTTAATTTCAGCTTTTAAAAGATGTTTTAATAATAAAAATTCTAATTTGTGCTTTTTTTTGAATTTGTCGGGGCTGTTGGTTTTACTCTGTATTAAGTATAGAATTTTTAAGCGGGTTAAGATGTCTATTAATAGCTCGTCGGGATTGGTCATATTTTTTTATATTCTCTATCTTTTCTAAGTAAGGCTTATTAAAGCACAAATAACGGCGGGCTTGGTGTTTTTCTACTAAATGCTTTAATAAATGCTCTAAAGATTGTTTATAAAAATTTAGTTCTTTTATTTCGTGCTCGGTGTTCTTTGTCATTATTGATAGTTGATTTATTAAAATGTAATTGCCCTTTTTTATTGCTTGGGCCTCCTCTTCTGCCGTTAAGGGTGGCTCGGCTTGTGCTGTGGCTTCTCGCTGTCGTCGCTCTCTGTTCGCCTTGTTTAGGGCGGTTAGCCTCTCGCGGTGCTTCTGGTAGTAGGTCGCCCTATATTCTGCCCTTTTTTCTGGCGATATGTTGCGGGCCCGTGTTAAGCAATCCTTACACTGTAGGAACGGGGCCCCCGTGCTGTCTAAAATGACTTCTTTTTTTTTACAGGTCTTCATAGCACATTTAAAAGAATCAATTATAAGGGGCGGGGCGGTGTGTTGTTGTGTCCGTGTGTGTTGTTGTTGTGTGTGTTGTGTGTGTTGTTTGTGTGCGGTTTGTTCCGTCATTGTTTCAAAAACTACCGGCTGTATGTTTCTTATTTTTGCTTATATATTCTTAGACATAGAAAACAAAAAACAAAAAATTTTGTAAAATTAGCAAAACAAAAAACGATAAAAGAAAATAAAAAGGACATAGGAAACAATAGCGACCAACAAAAAAACCGTTTATAAATATCTTTCTAAGAATATATAAGCAAAAATAAGAAACATACAGCCGGTAGTTTTTGAAACAATGACGGAACAAACCGCACACAAACAACACACACAACACACACAACAACAACACACACGGACACAACAACACACCGCCCCGCCCCTTATAATTGATTCTTTTAAATGTGCTATGAAGACCTGTAAAAAAAAAGAAGTCATTTTAGACAGCACGGGGGCCCCGTTCCTACAGTGTAAGGATTGCTTAACACGGGCCCGCAACATATCGCCAGAAAAAAGGGCAGAATATAGGGCGACCTACTACCAGAAGCACCGCGAGAGGCTAACCGCCCTAAACAAGGCGAACAGAGAGCGACGACAGCGAGAAGCCACAGCACAAGCCGAGCCACCCTTAACGGCAGAAGAGGAGGCCCAAGCAATAAAAAAGGGCAATTACATTTTAATAAATCAACTATCAATAATGACAAAGAACACCGAGCACGAAATAAAAGAACTAAATTTTTATAAACAATCTTTAGAGCATTTATTAAAGCATTTAGTAGAAAAACACCAAGCCCGCCGTTATTTGTGCTTTAATAAGCCTTACTTAGAAAAGATAGAGAATATAAAAAAATATGACCAATCCCGACGAGCTATTAATAGACATCTTAACCCGCTTAAAAATTCTATACTTAATACAGAGTAAAACCAACAGCCCCGACAAATTCAAAAAAAAGCACAAATTAGAATTTTTATTATTAAAACATCTTTTAAAAGCTGAAATTAAAAATGTAAAAAATTTGTCTGTTATAAAAATATCTTAATGATAATATATATAAAAAATGTCTGTATTAATTGCCCCACCACTGCCGACGACCCCAGCACCAGGACCACCACGACGGGCGAGGCGAACAGCAATAAGCCAACCACGAGCACCACCACAGGAGACGGGCGGGGCCGAGTTTGAAGACCTAGACGACAGCCCGGAAACGGCCGAACGGTTGATTTTTAAAAATTGTTTTAAGTGCGGGTGCGACTTCTTAAGCGATAAAACGAAACGGTTTAAGAACTGCGAACCGTGTCGCCGAATGAACAAAAATAAAAAAAGAATTAGTATTTTTGAAGAGACTATAGACCGCCTGAACAATGACGACACAGACCCAGCCGAAGAAATAGAAGCAATATTTACAGACTATCGCGAGCTAGTAAGAACGGCAGGGGGCGAAAGTGCCCTTTTAATACGGGCCATTAACTACCGTATTAAAGAATTAATACAGAATCTTATAATATGTCTTGATAGCAATTAATAACATTTTTTATTATGTCGTAATCTAATTTTTTTATATGTGGGTGTGCTATAGCTAGCCGTACCTTTTTTAATTTATTAAAAATCGCTATAAAGTCGGCGAGCGATAGGCCGAACACTTCTAAAAAATAACAGTCTAGCCCCTTTAGGGTTGTTAAATAGTATATAGATATATAAAGAGGTTTTCTGCCCGTCCGCTCGTAAATAAGATTTTTAGAAAATTTATTCAATATCTCAAAATCGTTTAAAATCTTTTTTTCATCCGCCGTAATGGTCGCGGGCGGTGCTGTCGTCTGTGCCGTTGTGTTGCCTGCGGTTGCCTTTGTCTGGTCTGGTGTCGGGCCGTCGTCGTCGTCGTCGTCTGGGCTGTCGTCGGGGTCGTCGTGGTCGCTTATAAGGTCTTCTTTTTTTTGTGCCTTTTCCCTTAATTCTTTTATAATTGCTTCATTATTTTTTATTGTTGTTAGTGCCGTAGAATATAATTTTTTAAGTTTTTCTAGGTTGTCTTTATCGGTGCTTTGTGCTTTGTGTAGCTTCTTTAATTCTTTTTCTTTTGTGGTTAGTATATCCTGTATTCCTTCTATTTTCTTTAATTGCCTTGAATCGTGCTTAAGCTTTAAGCGGTTGTAGCCTTTGCGACTAAAAATATAAAAAATACCCCCTGTCCGCGGTATATGGTATAATGTGGGGTTTATGTCGTCCGCCTTAAAATTGTCATCTATGTATATACCCCGCTTTCTGTGCTGGTCTATAACATAATAGGCGGTGTCTCGTTGGTCTCTAAATTTTTTAGCTTTTAATATTGCTTCTTCTAATACTTCCGCCAGCTCGTGATAGTCCGCCGACAGTCGCGACAAATTCCGCCGTAATTTTTCTATATAACCCTTTAGGCCGTCGTTTTCCTCCTTTGTCCGCTGGACCTCGTGCCCCGTTGTACTGTGGAAGCGGTCCCCACATTTTGAACAATTGAAGGGCATATTATAGCCCGCCGTTTTTGTGTTTCCGTTCTGTTTGCTATTTATATAAAATATGATATAATATTTATTTATTATTTTTTCTATATAAACTTTTTTTATTAGTAATATATAAAGAAAATGTCTAAAACGATTTCGGCGAGATATCTTAAAAAGGATATTTACGGCAATTTATGTTTTATTACTAATGAGGCAACAGACAAGAAAGCATACGACGAGCTAACAAAAATAGAAAAGAAATTAGAAGAGCTCGTTCCGGGGTCGTATCTGCCTATTTACACTTCAAAAAATAATAACATTAGTATTCGCTGTGAGAAATCAGAATTACCACCCTTTAAAAAAAATTGTATTTATGAGTTAATAGTAGAAGTTAAAACCCGGGCTAAAATGGATAAAAGCCGATATGCGGTTATAACCATATTAAAAAAAAAGTTTATTAAGGATTGTAATGAAGAAGAAGTAATAGACCTATAATAAGCTATTAACGGTTTCTAAGTCGGCTATTTTTAAATGTTTGTTAGTTGCCCTTAGCTTCGTTCTTATTGTTGTTAATAGTTCCCGTTTTTTCTGCTTGTCGTCGGCCTTCTGCTTCTTTTCTTTCGTCTTGTTCGGCTTCGTGTATATAAACTTATTATAGCATATGTCGCCGTTTTTCTTTATATATGGATAATACTTAATATAAGTTGTTAAACCGTCGGCTATTATTTTTTCGTTAGGTGGTCGCCCAGTGTTTGCCATTTTAGAAAAATAGATTATATATTTTGAATAATAATTTTATATATAGAAAAAACAATAATAAAAAAATAATATAAATGTTTAATAATGGGGGGGCCGTCCTTTCGTCTCTAGTCCTCGTTTTTCTGGGTCGGCTGTCGGTTGGCTTAAGTGTTTTTTTTTTGTTGTCTGTGTTTTCGGCGGTTTGTTGTCTTTTGCGGTCCTTCTGCTTGAAGTGGTTTTTATGGGTCCTAGGGTCGCTAGCTCCCGTTTTTCGGGGTCGGCTGTCGGTTGGCTTAAGTGTTTTTTTTTGTTGTCTGTGTTTTCGTGGGCCGTGGGCCTCGTTGGGCTGTGGTCGGCTGCTCGCTGTGTTTTTGCCGTCCTTTCGTCGTTTGCCCTTGGTTTTCGGGGTCGGCTGTCGGTTGGCTTAAGTGTTTTTTTTTTGTCGGCTGTGTTTTTAGCCGTTTTTAGGCCGTTTCTTATGCTCTCTCATTCGCCCTAAGGTTCTTAATATCAAAAACCATTTTTACAAACCTATTATAAAAAAATATCTAACCTAATATAAGATGACGACAACAACATAAAAAAAAACTCGTCCATTACACCATATCAAAAAACGGTCCTAAACACTCTAACGGCTTTTTTTTACCCACTACAAAAAAAACACACCCATTTTTACACCATATCAAAAAACGGCCCTAAACACTCTAAAAGGCTAATTTTAGCCCTAAGCCTACCGACACCTTTTATTATAAGAAAAAATCTGTCGGTAGGCTTAACCCTAAAAACGGCTCTAAACACTCTAAAACACCCTTTTTAAATGTCGTCATTTTTTGCCCGTGTTTTTTTATATACGGACATATAATATATAAACACAATATACAGACATATAATATATAAACACAATATACAAACATATATTATTTAGTTATCTTTTTTAGCTAATACTAGCTGTTCTAACTGTTCCATCATTTCAGCTATAGACGGCTCGGCGGGGTCTTCCGCTATCTCTCCTAAAACTGGTATAAAATCCTTATTTTTAGTTCTAGTAAATATAACATCTACGGGCCCTTCTAATATATATTTTTTTCTGTTCTTATCCGTCGCTACAACTTTGACCCCGTATAGGTCATTTATTAAACCGTTTATAAATTTTAACATATGCTTTATAAATGTTTTAGAATCTGTTTTTAGTTCGGCTATGGCTTGGGCCTTTCGTCTCTCCTTCTTTAGTTTCGTTATTAGCTCCTGCGGGTTCGTTAGGTGCTCCTCGTGTATCTCCTTTAGGTTCTTTATTAGTTCGTCTCGGCTTATTTCTCGCGGGTCGTGGAATGTCTCAAAACCTAATTTTTTAAAAATGTTTATTATTAATTGCTGTCGGCTATACTCGGCTTTAATTGCTGTCGTTTTTATTATTAAGTCTTTATTAGTATCTGTTATTACTCGGTCTTCGTCTCGGTTGAGTTTATTATAAATCTTGAAAAAATCGTTTTCTTTAACTAGCTCTAAGCCGTTTTCAAAACTAAATATATTACCTTTATAAAATCTGTCTAAATTTTTATAGTTTCTTATTTTTGTTTCGTTGTCGTGTTCTCTATACCAGGTCGCCACGGTTGGATATGCTCCCATATTGTAAGCAGTTTTTAAACGATATTTTTTTATTCGTGTTCGCTCTTCGTTCGTTAATTGCTCCGTTTTTGATTTCTTATAAAGCTTCTCGGCCTCTTCTTTGGTTATGCCTTGGGCCTGTGCTAGTTCCTCGGCCTCCTCGTCTTTCAATCGGTCGGCCGTTTGCTTTATGTTGCTCTTTATTATTTCTTTGTTTTCGGTCTCTTTTTCGTCTGGTATGTTTTCGACCGTGTTTCCGTAAAGTATCTGATTTTTTATAAAATTTTCTAAATAATTGTTCTTGTCGTGGTTCTCTTGTGCTGTTAATTTCGCCACCAGTTTGGGGTATGGGTGCCTATCGTCTAAAACGGGTCTAAGGGTCGCGGGGTCTAATTCGTGCTTACTTAGATAACCCTTTAAACCCTTTAAAAGGTCGCTCTGGTCGCTATAAATTCCCGCTAATATGTCCTCGTAATTGGTCGGCCGTTCTATGTTCATTTGCTCCACATTTACAAATATTTCAGGGCTTATAGGGTATCTAATCCGCCTCAACATCTGGCAGGCATCCCCGCTACTGTTGCTCCCGTTAGTGAATAGACCGTATATTTTATTAAAATGGTTTTTTGTGTCATAGCTTACAGCAGATTGAACACACGGGGAAACGGCGATAAAATCATAACGGCCCCAGACTTCGCTTATATTGCCTTCTAGTGCCTCTTTTACTTCTGGTTCGTTCATCGTGTCGCGGGTGATTAAAAGGGCCTTGATTTTTCGGCCGTTTGTTAAATATTCGTAAATAGCTTTTATTTTATCTATATCTTTATTTGAAGCTAAATAGACCCGCTCGCCGTTGTCTAAGCTTTCATAGACTGCCCTTATTATCTGTTCGTCGGTCTGTCCCATTCTTATATTTAATTGTCTATGGTGTGCTCGGCTGTCGTTAATAAATACTTTTATTTTTAGGTCGTCGCCCCCCATTTTCGCCCAGTCTGTCATATTGTCGGCCGTTAAGTTTGCGGACATACAAATAATTTTTTTAGTATTCTTCAAAACGGTGTATAGGTGCCTTAAATTGTCGTTTGAT
Organism: Paulinella micropora; assembly: GCA_019918135.1. Classification (NCBI taxonomy): domain Eukaryota; phylum Cercozoa; class Imbricatea; order Euglyphida; family Paulinellidae; genus Paulinella; species Paulinella micropora. Next base: position 29,609 of record WBZZ01002924.1, read on the forward strand.
TTCGGGTTATTCTTGAATGTGTCCGCATTCAGGTGCCTTAAAGCTTGGTCGGCCTCGTCTATTATGATTAGCCCTATAGGGTCTTTAGCTATATTCCAGCTCAAAAAGTTTAAACTGTCTAATTGAATTATGCTTCGTTTATTTGTTATCAGTTCGCCCGGCTCGCGGTCCAGATAGCAGAAAAAGCCTAAATTTTTAAGCTCTCGGGCATTTTGCTTACTTAAAATAATTCGCTGTGTTATTATTAATATTTTGCCCTCTGGGTGCTCGTCTGTGTATTTTTTTATAGCCTTCATAAGGGCCACAGTTTTGCCCGTGCCTAAATTGCTTCTAAGGCCTATCAGCTGTCGGCGGCCTGGCTTCTCTGTGGTCATAGCATACAGCAGGCCCTGGACATCCTCGCACCATTTCGCCCGGGTCTGCTTCACATTTTCAAATTCAAAACTATTTATAAACTGTTCTATTATATTTCGCTGTAATTGCCCTTTTTTTGCTGTTAATTCTTCTATATATTTTTTTTGTTTTTCCTCCTTCTTGACTCTGAATAGGGGATATAAATCACCCGTCGGGGCTTTCGCACACATATAAAAACAATTTCCATTGGGTGCTATTATCACCGTGTCGCAGTTGTCCGCCGTGTGTGTTCTGTTGTGTGTTTTACAGTATCCCGCCCGCGACCTCTTGAAAAATAAACACAGGGCCCCGCCGTCGTGCTTCATTATGCTTTTAACTCCTCCTATATTTTTGAATATGTCGGGGCGGAATTTCTCTAGGCCGTTTAAAGCTCGTTTTAATTCTTTGTCGTACTTGTTCCATTTTTCGGGGGTTTTTATCTGTATGTCCTCTATTTCCTCCTTAGTTAAATATAGCCCGCCGTTTATGGCCCGCTCTACTCTCTTTTCTTCTGTTTTTATTCTTTCTTCTGTTTTTTCTTCTAATTGTCGTTCATTGCCCTTTATTTGGTCGGCCTCTATTTGCTCGGCCCGCTTCATCGTCCCCGCTATCTCCTCGGCCTCTTCGTCTATCTCATATTCGCCCGTATAGGTTATTAAACACTCTTTAAAATTTTCTTTTGTTAATGGTTTATCAGTCCTTATAAATGGTCTGTCCTCGCCTTCTTTGTTGCTTTAAACAGTTCTAAAAAGCTGTCGTCGGCCGTATGCTTTATAGGGTGCTGTATCAAAATTTAATTTATTATCGGTCTCTATAATGTTTTTAATTGCTAGCCCGTCAGACATCGGCGGGGCCTCATATGCTATTAAATGATAAGATAACCGCCACAGACGGCCCTTTTTTCCGTGTGCTTCTAATACGGCTATTTTATTAGGGCTACATTTAAAAACCCTTGAAAACTCATTTATTATACTTTCTCTTATTGTTGCTTCTGTTGCTTTCATTTCTTTTTTTGTCTTAAAGTCTCTCTCAAAGTCCGCATAAGGTCTTACTCCGTCTTCTATACTCTCGTAAAATGTCGGGTACTCAAAATTGTTTAAAATGTCATATAGCTCGTCGGGGGTTGCCGTTTCTACTTCTTCTTTTTTTGAATACATCGTATAATAGAAGCTTACGGCCGTTTTGTTCTTTACTATTTTTTTATTTTCTTTTAAAGGGTCGGCCCCCCTATGGTGTAGGGTGTCGGGCTCTACAGGTTCTTGTTTCGTTTCCATCTTCTCAAAGTTTATATATTAATAGTTATATTTTTTTTATTTAAATTAAATTAATTATTTATAAATTAATATTACTTAGAATTGCTTAAAATATTCTATATAGAAAAAACCTATTAAATATTTATTTATATAAATTTAAAAATATAATAACATATATATAAGAAAAATGACAGCACAAGCAGACACACCGCAACCACCACAAACACCAGAAGAAACGGCCACACAGCCAGAAATAAAGAAGCGAGGACGAGGCCGACCTGCTGGAAGTGGTAAGCGGGGTTTAACATATAAACCACCGTTTGAAATGGAAACAAAAAACGGTATATCGTATTATCATCAATACTTACCGAGGAAGAATAAAGAAGGCGACATAAGATATTATAAGCACACCTTAACATACCACAAGCGACCAGACAAAAAAAGACAGAATAGACAGGACAGCCCAGAAAGCACCCAGAAGAAACAGCGGAAAATAGACAACATAAAGCAGGCTTTTGAAGATAATCGGGAAAATATCACCCTACAAGAGTTTGAAACCCTGAACAGGATTTTTAAAGAGTTAGACCTAACAACCATAAAAGAAACCCTAATAAGGCTATACGGCCCCAATTTACCGCAACCGCAAGAAGACGAGGCGGGGGTAGTCTAATAGCTGTAATAGCCGTAAATAGTGTTTTTTTTTTGTAATTAAAATATATAAACATTATATATAAACACAGAGGAAAACGGACACAAAAAAAATGTCTTATTTTTCATTAATAAAAGACCCAGAATTACGGGAGGCGGTAGAAGATACACAAAAGGAAATAGAGGCCCTAGAGGGTTTTATAACGAGATATAAAAACGGCCAACACGACGAAAGCTATATAAAATATTCTGTAAAGAAGATAGAAAAGCATATAGAGGACATCCCGCACAGCTATATAAGCGAAGTATATAAAAAACGGCTACAGACCTATAAAAGCGATTTTGAAGCATTCAAGACGAATAAATGGACGGCCTAACAATAATTAATTATTTATTTTTTTTTCTAAATATATTTAAACATATAATATATAGACAAGATATATAAACACGGAGGAAAAGAGGCACGGCAAAAAATGGACTTTAAAACGATAGACTATAAGGACCAGGAGGACCTAAAAAACAAACTACGGGCAATCGTCAAAAGCTATTCTGACAGCCTAATAATATTATTAATAGACCTTATAAAGCAAAAGGGAGGAGCCGAAGCACACTTAAAAAAAAATTTAGTATGGACTTTAAACACATTACAATATGTTGAAAAAGTAAATACTAAAGACAGCTTTTTAACAAGGCTAAGAAAGGCTTTTAAGGAACAGCACCCAACGAAGGAAGCAGAGATAAATAAGGCCCTTAAACTGACCGACGAAGAACGGAACCAGAAGGCAACGACACAAATTAAACAACGAAACAAGAATTTAAAAGAAATCAAGAACTATGAGCCCGCGGAGGTTTTCAAAATTATGGACACCCTGAACAAGTCTAAAAAAATGACAGACCTTATAATACTTCTTCAATTAGCGACGGGCCGACGGCTTATAGAGGTTTTACGAATAACGAGCACACCACCAGAAGCAAAAGAAAAAAATTATATAGTAATAGACAAAGTAGCCAAAGATAAAAAGGGGGCGATTAATGATATTGAAATACCCTTAATTCATATTGCCTATGACGATATGCGGACAGCCTGGCAAGCAGTGCGGGAGGCATTGACAGACGAGGACAAACTAAAGACCAATCAGGCATTAACGAATAAATACGATGCGAGGATAGCTAAACGAATGCGGGAATTATTCAACGACGATAAAGCGAGCAGCCACTTAGCCCGCAAAATATACGGGGCCCTGGCTTATAGAGAATACGCCCCCGCGAATATGGACAGAAGCATATTTTTAAGTAAGGTTTTAGGGCACGTAGAAGAAAGCGAGGCGAGCCGAAACTATGCGAACATAAAAGCACGGACCCCCGAAATAGCAACCGAGCCACAAGCACGGCAAGCCCTGGACAGATTAGAAAACAAAATAAACACACTAGAGGACAAAGTAGCGGGGCTAGATGCGAACCTGCCTAAGGATGTTATAGATGCCTTAGCGATAATAAAAGCAATGAAGGACAGAAAGATAAATATAAGCAATAGAAAAATAAGAGACTTCGCACGGGTGGGAAGTGTTAAAGCTAAATTTATAAGCGATATAGCAAGAGGCAAACAACCAGCCGAGGCGGGAAAAATGAAGCCTAGAAAGATAAACCCAACAGAGCCAATTTTAAGACGGAGCGAACGAATGAAAGCAAAAAAATAAACTATACATATTTTTTTTTGTATATATAGGCACAGCGGGGCACACCTAAAAACGACCGTTTAAGCCGTTTAAGATTGTTTTTTAATATGTTTATATATCGCCATATGGTCGGGGCACACCTAAAAACGACCGTTTAAGCCGTTTAAGCTGTTTTTTTTGTTTGTTAGCATACCCGCGACCCCTAAATTCGGGGTTTTAAGCCGTTTAAAGCCGTTTCCAGCAGTGTATATATATATATATATATATATATATATATATATATATAGCATATATATATATACATATATACATATATATACACACACACATATATATACATACATACATATACATGTATATATGTATATATATACATATATATACATATATATACCAGATATATATAAACAATATATTGAAAATTGTCATTTTTACCGGGATTAATTGGGAAAAGACGCTATGGAAGCAGTTTCTGCCATACAAAAAATGAGGTTGCTTGGTAATTTTGGCTGAAACATATGATTTTTATGTCATATATTTCTAAACTAAAGTGACTGACTGTGCTTGTGAAGACAGAACACGATCCAGCCACACAAAAACCTGTCACACGACTGGAAACGATTAAAATTAAAGAACTAAATCAGAACGGTGAACTTGATGGAAAATGTGTTTTCAGAAAATACGATATATTTTAAAAACGATACCGAACACCAAGTGCTTACTCTGTATATAGAGCAGGATGAGCGACAGCGCTGTTAGTCATGAATGCATTGCTACTTGCAAGGATAGACGAGCTCGCAGAAGAACCATTCAGCAAAAAATCATCCTGTTTAACGCAGTCATCCTAGTCAGTGAATTCTAAAAATCAAAAACGCAAGGTCAGTGCAGTTCCATCATTGAATGAGCTGCTGGCACACGACCCTTTGTGAGAAAGGCAGTTTCAATTCTGACACGCCGTGAACTGTTCTCCCTTCACGTCTAACTGAACGATGCACGCTTTGCAGGGACTGACGTTGTCTTCATTTTTCTTCTTCCTACAAAGCCTTACTTTTCTAGGGTTGCTTCCAGCTTCCATTCTTCTTCAGCTTCATCCTTCTGTTTGTTTTCAACACCTTTGTCAGCTTTCGGCGAAATGAACAAAACTAAATAATATGAGAAACAAGGTTTTCTTCAGGAACTACAAAGACACAGATCTAGACGAAGCATGTGATGGAAAAATGTAAGATTCGAATTCCCAGACTCAAATTTTCTGTGTCAGTTGCATGAAATGAAAATATGTCATATTTTCTTGTCGGCAAGACTCAACCGAACATGGATGCTGTTAAAAAAAGCAAAAATATTTCATATTTGAAATATTTTTTAACTTTGCTTGTCTTCTTCATACCAATTTTCACGATCAAGCATTCATGATCATTCAACTGC
>WBZZ01002924.1:55000-77500 GCA_019918135.1 Paulinella micropora
AGTAGGAGTAAGTAGTAGTAGTAGTAGTAGTAGTAAGTAGTAGTAGTAGTAGAAGTAGTAGTAGTAGTAGTAGTAGTAGTAGTAGTAGTAGTAGTAGTAGTAGTAGTAGTAGTAGTAGTAGTAGTAGTAGTAGTAGTAGTAGTAGTAGTACTAGTAGTAGTAGTAGTAGTAGTAGTAGTACTACTACTACTACTACTACTACTACTACTACTACTACTAGTGGTAGTGGTAGTAGTAGTGGTAGTAGTAGTAGTAGTAGTAGTAGTAGTAGTAGTAGTAGTAGTAGTAGTCGCAGCAGCAGCAGCAGCAGTAGTAGTAGTAAGTTAGTAGTAGGAATAGTGACAACAACAAACAACAAAACAACAACAACAACAACAACAACAATAACAACCGCAGCAGCAGCAGCAGCGGTAGCAAGCAAAAACAAACAAACAAACAAACAAACAAAAAACAAACAACAAGCAACTAGTAACAACACCACCACCACCACCACCACCGCCACCACCACCACCACCAACAACAACAACAGCAACAACAACAACAACAACAACAACAACTAACAACAACAACAACAACAACAACAAGAAAGCAAAAACAACACCAAAGTCGCTAACAAAACGTGGCTGTATGCCATGCCTGTGATACATTGCAGGCGATGTCTGTGTGTAGGTTTGTGTTGCAGCTATGGCTCCACAGCCACGTACCCATGGTGAGGGCGGAGAGTGAGCAGGCTCACGCCTCGCCGAAGGATGACGCAGAAACCAATCAAAGACTCTCAAACCAACCTGGCACACGAAAGATAAGTTATCTAGGAGTCTTCTAGGTATGTTCCCAAATGACCGACTGCATTTTGTTCACAGATCATATCCCTCTGCAGTTGTACCCATCAAAATGCCTATATTGCTTCCATGCATTCGCAAACATTTACAGCTTCACGTTGTGGCCTGATTATATGTGGAAAGGAATAAAATCATTTACAACTGTAGATTGTTCGATGCAAAACAACGACACAAAGTATTCACGATGCAAGAAAAGTCCTGCAGTACTTCCTACATGCATTTTCTTGCCTTGAATAGATATTGTAGAATGGAATGGGCATGTAGTGAGGATAAATATGCCAGCGGGTGCTAGTGCTTCAGTTGCTTCTGTGGAAACAAAAGGGACGCGAAAAGAGAGATTGTCTTTAGAAAGAAGGAGGTACCGGCCGGCCCCAGCGGACAAGTGGGAAAGCAGCGACCTGTCCGGTCCTAACGCATATTTTAGTCGTCAAGCGACTTTTGTTGTGCATCTTCTCGTCGACTTCATACCTGGTAAAACCTCCTTCCCTTCTTTCCGTCCACACCTTTTTCTGTGTCTTTGTTCCGATATCTGCATTTTGTGTCTACCCTGCAAATATGTGCGCTGGAGGTTTCAATTTTGTGGGATAAGGTGCACCTTTAAAAAAAAAGATGAGAAAAGGGTACAACGCCGTGCATTCTGTCTTAGGCTAGGAGGCGGACTTTTGCCGGCATCCATGGTCGCCACTGACGCTACTCAGCTGATTTGTCCTCATTGTGGACAAATCGGCCAACAAGTGAAGCGCGGATTCCAAGTCAACACTGGAAAACAGATGAGGTGGTGCAAAGTCTGTAATTTCAGATACTCTGAAGGCATCTACAGACCGAGGGTGCACCCTCCCAATTACCAATCAAACATGTGATTGCTCCGTCCCAAATGGTAGACCATATTGCGATTGCTCCGTCCCAAATGGTGGACCGCAGAAAGAAATGACACGAAATGGTATAATTTGCTTCTGGACGACGATTTTTGGACTGATAACTATTTCTGGTTCCAGATTTCTGAACCACGTTCCTCACTTCATGCAACTGTCTTCTAATTCACGATCTTCTTTCTGGTTGTTCTTTAGATGCTCCAAAAGGAGAAATCAGAAGACAAACACTTCCCTTTTTATACCTTCCTTATTCTCTGCATATGTCTATCTATCACTCTCCATCTCAAAGCTCGTTTATGTCTTTCATTCCCACGATACCAGTGCGTTGGACTTGTATGCGTGATGTGGGACCTACTACTGGCAATGAGGTGATGCGATTTAGCGCGAATGACACTCTAAATGCATTAGACACTTTTAATTATTTTTTCTTCTTTTTGTGACAAGGGACTGCCAACAAGATTTCTAAAGAAGTTCCATCTGTTGGTAAAGAAAAACATTATTCTCCGAAGAAACAGTTAATTTTTTTTTTCCAATAAAATGTGAGCACTGGTAGTGTAGAACGGGGGAGATGATGCACTTTTTGTTTTTAACGATTATATATTTCACTCTTTATTTGAAATTCGAAAACTATTTTGAAAGTATGGCAAGCTCTAGTTACCGAATAATACGAAACCAGCAAATGAATTATGTGACAATCGAAAACCTCAACGTTGCCTAATTGAATTTTATAATTTTATGTTCAAATTATTATTATGAATTTTTACGCAATGTAACCGGAACAATTACTGACACTTAGTCGTACCTAAACGGTACAGGGGCAGATCAAGTATAAGAGTCAAGTAACAACAAGCAGGACGACACTTAATGCCACTATGTACTGTGCGGGCCGGCCGAGAATCCCTTTGCCCCCTTGTGGGGGAAGCGACATATGTTACAATAGTACGATATTTAATAACCGATAACTGTTCTAACGATATGAAGACTGAGGAACACCTAAAGTAGGGACTCCGTAATCTCCAGACCAAGGATAACCGACAGACCGGAACGGTAAGTATTGCCATTATATACCGGGTGGGCCTGCATAATTCCTTCCCCCCCCCCCCCCCCCGAGCCTTCAGCGCGTTCACCCCTATTGTCGACACTATGCGCGCGAGAACTGAGTCGAACTTACACCGCAGCCGACCGTGTCAATATCAGACTGAGCAGTTTAACGACCGGCCAAAATCATCACCGTTGACTTTTTCACTCTTTTTGACAGGCTTGTTAGATTCTCTCTGCACGACGTTTCGACTCTGACTTCACCTAACGGGAGCTGTCCTAGTCAGTTTCGATTTCGTTCAGAATTTTGATGACGGAAATTCAAACAATTAATTTCACTAAAGATTCTGCTATGAATTGCCTTTTCCCCCATATCACTGTCTTTTTGTATTTTTTACTGTGACACAGTCATTGCGGTAAATTTGTTGACAAGGACGTGAACAAGTGAAAAATGAGCACAGAGTCATAACAGATGAAACCTTTTACCCAGAACTTCAGCCGCAAATCCTGGACACTTGAACTATAACTGTGTGAGTTTGTATACAACTCTTCAAGTAGGCAGATACAACGAACTCTTATTAAGAACACTATGGCTGCATTGAATCCTGACTCTGATGAGCAGGTGAAATACCAGTAAATACTAGCGGCAGAGCGGTCACTTCGTTGAAAGTTATTTACGTAATTTCGTACTTGTTGCAGGCTTGAATGCAACTTACGATCGAGGGTGAATCGTAGATTGTGAGTCTCCAGTTCTCAAACGGATAGCGTCTTTTGTTTCAAGCTGACAGTCATCAAACGGATAGTGTCGCGTTGATGAACTCGAAAACCAAACTGATTTCAAGTGGGAAGGCTAGGCGAAGATGACTGCGGGGATGTAAAAAGCAGTAAAAGCAGTCAAATATTGTTTTTCGTCACTCGTGTTATCCTTGTCAGCAAATTTACCTTAAGGTGCGTGTTTCACTGGAAATCGGGGGAAAAGGCAATAGAGTGGGAAAAAGGCAATAGTTGATTTTTTCTAAAAAGAGCTTTGACTTGATCGTTTGAAATCATTTCTGAACGAAATCGAAAACTAGTTAGTGAAGTCGAAACGTCGTGCAGAGGAGAATCTGATGAACTAATCAAAAAGAGTGAATTGTCAACGGTAAAGGTTTTGGCCGGTCGTTAAGGTGCTCAGTTTGATAGCTCCCCCCCCCCCCCCCGCCCCCAAGACCTAACGGTTGAGTTGAGTTGCGTACAGAATGAGTGATTAACGAACGAAGTATGATGTCCTGCAAAAAAAGTGTCAAAAGGAAAAAGAGAGGCGGATGAGTCTCTTAAATCATGCGAGAGTAAAAGAACGATGCGTCTATGATTGCGCGATGCGGATGATGATCAGCCGGGGCCGGATATCCATTCGCAGCGGGACTGGGACCATGGAGGCGCAGTAGCGAGCGATGATATCGGGGGGCAATGTCGAGCCGTAGAAAATTAGGTGGCCGGGTATCACACAGCCGAGATGAACCGATTAAGCACCAAATATGCCGTGCCGATGTAGTCACTGAGGTGTTCAGGTTCGATGAGAATGATCGTTGACCTGCAGACACAAAAGGCGATCAAGGACTTACAGGGATACGCAGGTCATGGCGTAATTCTTCTAGACGGGTCAAGTGGGAAAAGCGCTGGGCGGTGGCGGGTGAATTCGGTACGATGAGTAAAACCCACTTGAGAGTGATGGGGGCTTTGCTTTCTTGCCTTTGCCTTTCTGGAAGACGTGCAACGGGAAGGTTTCGCCGGTGATGAGGGTGCCTCGAAGACGCTTAAGAACGTTGGCGGGGAGCCGGCCTTTGTTCTTATTCTTCTTGGAGGGACGCCACTCGACGTGGCGATGGACGACTTGATCGTTGGTGGTGTCGAAGAGGAGGGGCTTCCAGGAGGCTAGAGGCTTGTTCCAGCTTTGGATGGTAGTTTTGTCCTCCGTATCTTCGTAGATGGGACGGAAGAGAGGGTTGTGTCCGAGGTCGTACCAAGTTGATGAACTACGAGGTCGACTTCCTCGTTCTCCGGGTCCTCGTCTAAACGATGCCAAGTTTAACCTGGTTGCGGTCGATGAATGCAACGACTTCACCATTTGTGTAGTTGACGGTGTCGTCATCGTAGTTGCCCACTGCGACCGAGTTGAGCGGGGCGACGCCATCGGTGGCAGTGGTGTACGGGGAGAGGTGCGAGCGGTCGATCCGCTTCAATACCTTGTTGGTCTTGAGGTGGCGAAGCTTGAAGCAGTTAGAGTTGGCCTGCTCCAAGATCGTGTAGGGCCGTCGAATTGAAGGACGGACGAGGCGGGGATGCCTTGCTTCGAGGGCTTAGGGCGGTAGATGGTGACGGTGTCGCCAACCTTCCACTCCTTGACGCCCTTGCGGCGGCCCTTGTTCTTCTGAGCGACGGATTGGGCGCGGGAGACGTCCGTGTAAGTGCCCTGCTCCAGACTTGGTCGTCACGCCCGACTCTGTAACATGTAGAAGTGGTGGCGCTGCGTCGGAGCTGCAAAACGATGCTGTAGGCGCGAAGGCGGCATGCGATGTGGGCTATGGGAGCGCCGAGAGGCTGTCGGGCCAGGATTGGCGGGGCGGCCTTGTCGGTTGGTCCGATATGCTCGGTTGGACCGGTGCTTGCCATCGTCAGCCGGCGGATTATGGGCCCGCTTGGCGCGTTGAGCATTTTTGCGGTTCTTCTTGTAGCGAAGGCGGCCACCAAGACTACTGTTGAATGCCTGTCGAGCTGGTTTCGGTTTGGGCTTGTGTGCCCCGGTAGCGCCGGTCGTGTGGATGCGAAGGCAATCGCCGTAGCCGCACTTACACCACGGTTGATGGGCTCGATTGATGTGAAGCGCTTGCCATGCAAAGATGCGGTCTGGAACATCGTAGGCGAACCGATTGCAGTCAAGTGATGGCATTGTATCTATTGAATACCTAACAGGATCCACACTATATTTCCCCTTGTATACTAATTCAACGAGCATCTGCCAGACGCTTTCCTTGTCTCTGACGCTTGCCACACCGTTGATGGCTCCCGATGCATTAGAGAATGCGCGGTCCAGAGAGTAAGGGATGATAAGGCCACAGTTGCTGAAGTAGTTGAGCTCATGTAGGATCTCCTGTCGGACCGAGGTGCGCAGACTAAGGTTAATAGCGGAGAGCTGAAACGCGGCTGTGTAGGCCGATCGGAGGGCTTACTGCCTGCGCAGTGTTTTGCTGTGCAAATACACCATGGTAAGTGGGGTATGAGGCAAACTTTTCGCGAGGTTCGGAAAGCGAAGAGGCCATCGGGAAGATCTTGTCGGGTACCAGCGTAGAAGTCTGGTTCGCATTGAAGGACAGGCGTACCCGTGCGTTGCCCGATGTTGATCCCGTGGGCCATCTTGTGCCAGAGGTGGCGTTGCCAATCCGGGTCAAGCTTGTCCGTAAGGTATGCTGTAGCGGCATTGACTTCGCCAGAAGAAATGCAGCAGATCCATTCCATATGCGCGAGATGATTGAGCTGTTTCAAAATCTTGAGGCGCACGTCCGCACGTAGGTCAGGGTTGATGGCAGCAAGGCGGAACATACCTGGGTAGACTTGCCGTGGGGCCTGTTCAAGCGGAGGCCATTCTGCTTCTTCTCTTGCTCGTGACCGTAGGTGCATGGAGTGGGTCGGCGGAGATGTCGTCGCCGTTGAGGAGGAAGACATGATGATGATGGTGCGGGCGGAGGAGGCTGGGTACCTGCCGGGCCGGGAGAGTCCGGTTTGGCTTCGTCGTCGTCACTATCGTCCCGTCTCGGGTGCGGAGTCGGCGGCCTAGTTCTACAGCCTGTCTTTGGGACTCTAAGTGTAGTAGGTGCAGGCGATGTGCTTGCGGTGCTCTGGGTAATGGGTCCCGAAGCGGGAGCTGGTCCTAGGGTGCTGGTGGGCGCCGGGCCCGAGCTGGAGCTCGAACTGCTAGAGCTAGCGTTAAAGCCAGAGCTTGCGGCCAGCTGTGTGTAGTCCGCATCCGATTCGACGTCGATCGGGCGCGCGCTGGATCCTAGTGCTCCGTGCTGATCGGCGGTTGTGGGGCACACGTCGAATCCCGGGTCGATGAACCCACCGAAGGGGAGGCCGATGCGGTAGTGTCCGCGTGTTTCCAAAGGGCTCAGCGTCTTAACTTGAAGGGGAAGGTTCAGAAGGGTCTCGAACTTGAGATCCATCTCAGACATCTTCATTTCACAGTCGAAGTAGCGGAGGCGCTCCGTAGTTTCGGCGGCCTTCAGATTGAAGGGGTATGTTCGTCGTCCCGCAAAGCCGCGGATTTGTTTTCCGCCCTTCACTTCCGGATGTGGGGGTTAGGGTGGAAGTTTTCGCGCAGGCGAGTGCACGGGACCCCGATGGGGTAGCCCCGCAAACGTTTCTCTCGCGAGTATGGGTTGATGATGTCGTAGTGGCATGGGACGGTGCCCGTGGGGTGATAGACTACGTGGATCTCGCGGCTGTCGCGGCGGCCGGTTTGACTGGCGATAAGAAAGATGCATATGGCGATTTGGGCCATGATCCACTCCACGTTGTCGTATCGGACCCAATATAACTGGGTCGACCACGCGAGATTGGCGGCATTGTTGTTCTCGGGGTCGGGCCAGTTGTGAGCATCCCGAAGGTAGTTGGACAGGCTGCTGTCGGCTTCGCGGGAGCCGCCTAGAGTACTTTTGCCAGATGTGATGCGTATTCCTCTTGTCAATCCCATCCAATGATCTCGGATGATGTTGTCAAAGAACTTTGCGTCGCCCGAGTTGCAGTAGTAGATGGTCAAGGAACTGTTGCTGAAGTAGTTCCGAGGACGTCGACGGTGCATTCATAGCTGCGCTCGCGTACGGGTACACCGGCGATGTCGTAGTAGGAGTCCATGGCAGTGATCTTCAACCATATGGGATCAATGCAAGGGTCCCCCGGAGTCGGTGGAAGTAGTGCTGTAGGGCGAAGCAGCGTTCTCGAGTCGGGAGTTTGAATACGTAGCGTTGGTATGGTGGGCTGCCGAATCCAGGGGCCATGGTGTCTTGACCGGAGGTCGGGGTCTCCATACAACACCACTGGCAGGGGAATAGCATTTCACCTTCGGAGAGTACGTCCAGAACAGTGTCCCGGGGGGTTGAGTTCGGGGTGCTGCCGACGATGAGTCCAAGATGTGAGGACACTTTATATCCCCATGGGGCAGTAGAGGGGATGATAGGACATACCGGTGTAGAAGTAATCCACGTCTCCGGTGGGCTCCACGTGACGCCCGACGAGGGCCGTGCACAAAGGTTGTGCCGTGTTTCGTCCATGCGCCGGCCCGAAGTGAAAAATGACGGCGTTCAATCCGGACGCGAGGAATCGGAGCATCATGCTGGAACCCTTCGGCGTGTTGAGGATGTCTTCTACTTTTTCCGGCGTGAGCGCGTTCGCTTGAGCCCGCAGCAGACGTTGGGCGTGCGGCTAGGGACTCTGAAAAGGCATAGGGCCTCGGTGTTGACGACGCCTAGTGGGGTTTGGCCGTCAGCTAGAAGGGCAAGTCCCGCTGTGAGGTCGTAGTAGGTGTCCGGGTCCACTTCATGAGGCGTGTTGCGAGGCGGCCAGTAGTGCTGCATAAGGCGCATAGGTTGGTCGCGACTAAGGCCGACGGTAGCATCAATGAATCGGACTGTATGTCAGACTCTGTCCTCGCCCCAAGGGGTGCGTCCGTACATCTGGCGAGGGTCGGTACGTAAGTAGGTACGACTCTCGTGGGTGCGTCGCGTCGCTACTGTTGAACGGTTGAACGCGTCCCATGGATTGGAGGTCCGTGCCAAAAGCGGGTAAGCAATGAAGTTGTAGTGCTCGATGTGCGGGTAGAACTAGTGCTCGATGTGCGCCCGGTAGAACATGCGTTGTACGGACTCTCATTGAATTTCATTCTCCGGGGGCGGGATCTGGTAAATCCCGCGTTAGTCGCCTTCCGTGCGCTGATGTCCACTCGCGGATGATTCCATATTTCGCCTGTTGGCTGATGTCTTGCCAGGACGGAGCAGTTGTCAGGCCACAAGCCCTGGCTGGTGACCACTTGTTCCGGGATCCAATAGCCAAGGTGTAAGCATTTGGGGTGAGTACCGGCGACGCAGACGGAGGCTATCGTCGAGAAGTCATTGGCGTATACCTTCTTGACAATCCACAGGTCTCCATCCATGCAAGGGGAGCTTCCGGTAGGGCGCGTAGGGTCGGTTGGGCGTATCCATATGTCTGGCACTGCCAGGACCGGACGGTAGTCTACGGGTTGAGCCGGGCCCAGTTGTCGGACAGCCACCGGAGTGGTGGACTCGTGTTGTCGGAGTTGTATAGGGTTGCCGATGGCGTCACGGGTCAGCTGATGTCATCGGCTGAGGTTCAGATCCTCTGAGCGAGCGGAGGGAAACTCATCGAGGCGGCCGCGTCCGACGATGGGGGACACGTTGGCACCATTTGCAGGTATGGAGGCCCTCGCTAGTGCCTCCTCGGCCTGCCGCGCAGGCCGCTGACGCGGTGAACACTCCTAGTCGAGGATTGCACTGTTGGCGCGGGCCCCGAGCAGGGAGAGGACGGGTGGTCATCTGCAGCCTTCTCCTCTTGACCCGATGTCGATCTGCCAGTTCGACGTGCGTCCGGCTGGGTCGGCAGCTGGGGTACCGGAGTCGATGGGCCTGTTCGAGTCCGCGGACAAGGTCCCGACTTATTGTCCGCAGGCGAGCAGTCTGCAACGTCAATCATGGGCGCCGTCGTTCCTCGTGATGATGAGGATGATTATGACGACGATGATGACGAAGCCAAAGATGGTCCGATCGATGAAAAGGGCGCAGTGGCGACCGCGGATGGCGAGGCCAAAATCGAAGCGGATGATGTCGATGACGACGATGATGACGCGTAGTTTAGGGAGCGTCGCGACAAGGACCTGGCTCGAAACTGAGCGAGCTGTTGTCGTACCAGTTCGTCCTCCTTCTTCCAGGCTGAAGTCAACCAGAATGTTGATGAAGGTGTTGGTACCGCTTGAGAAGGTGTGGCCTGCCATTCCCGAGCGGAGGAGCCCGTGGTAGGGGTAGCAGTCCCGGTAGCCGAAGGGGCCGGTGACTCCTCTGGGCTCGGGGATGCTTCCAACTTCTGTTGTTTGGAGGACGGTGGAGGAGTGCGTTTATCTTCCAGCTGTCGTCCACGATGGCGCGTGGTGACGTTTGCGTCTGCGCGCACGAAGGTTGGCTGACTTTGTCTTCGTCACCTTGCTCGCTTGTCGACTCGACCTCTTCAACTACTTCCTCGACTTCTTCTTCGTCTTGTTCGTCGGCCTCCTCGTCATCTTCCTCGCCATCCTCTTCTAGGTCTTTGACGTGGCCGTCGCTACGCGATGGCTTGCCCATCATGAACAGGTTGACGTGGCGACCGTAGAGGTGAGCGTTCGAGGTGGACAGGAGGTCATGTGCAGTCGAAGGAGGTTGTAGGTTGGGACGGCGGTCGATGATTTTATCGAACTTGGCTACCGGGTAGGACGTTTCCTTTGCCAACGTGGTAGGGCGGAAGTCGTAGCTGACCGTGGCCAATTGCAGATCACCGACCTGTAGCGGCGTCTCGAAAAGGTGGAACTCGGTCTCGTAGACGATTTTCTTGGAGGCTGGCTTCAGGGGCATGTAGTCCGTGGGCCTGATCGCTTGCGCGTCGTCGATAGAGAGGTTGAGTTGAGCCGCGACCTCGTTGGCAAGAGGCAAGTTCATACCATCGGGGAGGTGGTTCGAATTGTAGATCGTGATGGCATGGAGCGGGGACGTCGGGGTCGTAGAGACGAGTAGCTCGATGCCTTCAGCAAGGACGGCGTTGATACCCACGGATGAGCGTGCGTCGACGGGCGGAAGAGACACGATCTCGAATCCATGGTGTAGTACCCACTCGAGGAGGGCCACGCCTTTGCAGTTGCATGCGGAGTCCAAAACGCACGAAGTCTTACCGGTGATGGCCGAAGGGATTTGCGTATGTAAATACCGCATACGACTGTCGGGATCGTGGAGATGCGGAGTGGACGCCGAGTTGGCCGAGGCGATGGGCGCGTCGTCATGTGGAATGCCCGAGGTGGGTTGCGCGTGGCGGCCGAGGATGGCTCGTGGCTTCCAGTTGCAATGTTTGCCCTCGTCCTGACAACGCTGCTGGAGAATTGCATTGACCGAACGAATGTTTCGGGGTTTGGTCTTGCTTGAGGAACTGGTTATGTTCCTTGCAGTAGGCACACGGGACTCCGGTAAAAGGCGGGCGCTTCGGTGAGCTCGGAGCGGACTTGGTGGCCGCCGTGACCGTTGAAGATTTCTTTGGCGGGATGGCGATCGCGTTCGCGCCAGTGAGGGGCGGGCGTGTCGCCGTCTTCTTCGTAGTCGGAGGCGGCTTGTCAGTCTTGGTCCGCTTGTTGGGGCGGCGTCGGAGGTACGGCATATCCTTCAGGGACAGCAGGAGAAGGGATAGGGTTTATTGGGGATGGTTCCCCCTGCCCTTTTCTTTTCTGCTTCCTCGCAGTCTGCCGCAAACTCAGCCAAGAAGGGAAAGAAGCTACCATGCCTTTAGCGAACTGGTTGTGATGTTTTGTGGCCATGGATATGACACAGTCACGGACAGCAAAGAAGAGATCATTGTAGAAGTCGTCGACTTCTCCGTCCGGTCTAGTTATATGTGTGTCCTTAACTGTCAAACCACTTGCCCCCCTTGCCAACGCTGCCAAAAACCTCTTTAGTTCGTCGTCGGGGGGAATTTCTCCGTTCCGGATCCCCCCCACAACGACTTTGCTCTTCTTCTTGTGGTCAAAGTACCAAGCTATATCGCCCTGCTCGTCATATTCTCCCCCTTGGTATCCCGCCTCTATCTCATCGGGGGGTGGTGGAGCAAGGGGTTTATCTTTCCCTTCCCGAGACCCCCCCCCCCCCCCCATGACCTCCCCCACGTCTTGTGTGGACGTTGAAGAAGGGGAGATGGGGGGAGTTCGTGGGATAGAAGAGCTATCTTTCTGGTCTGAGGCCCTCACCCATTGAGTAGATAGAAGGGACATAGGTACAAGCATAAAAGAGTTAGGAGGGGGGACAAATCCTTCTCTTAGTTTCTGTCTATAGCTATACCCTGCTAAGATAGCTTCCCTCTTCTTCTCTTCACCAATGTGCCATGAACAAAACTCAAAACCTTGCCCTAATCTCTCTGCACAAGCCCCTCCCTCCGCGCCCAACCGGGCCGCACCTAACTTCCACGAGCACCTGAAACCTGACTTTGCAGTGGCTTCGCACTGCTTGCCATTGGGTATGTGGCAGCTATCAGGCTTTATAGGTTTGGCATGAAGGTTGAGTGGTGGCCCATTTATCTCTCTGATAATGCATATGGGTTGGTGCTTTTTATGAGAACTTTTCTGTAACCTGTTTGACACGAAGAACCCCATCCATCCTCTAAGAGGTAGATCACACCCAGAGGGGTGGGGTCACCTGCCAATGTCAAGAGAATTAACAACATTGTTCTCAATAAGTGGGGGAATGCGTGTTTGAGATGCGTGGCGAGTGGGATGTAGGGTGACGTGTGCTGGTGTGGTCTCCCCTTCTCTTCCTGTCACATTGTGGCTGTACCTACGACTTCTGTCTACACCCCCTCTCCCTTTCGCATGTACGCTGGGTGGCGTAAGTGGTGGGGCAAAAGAGGCGATGGTGAGGCGGTTGTGGTAAGGTTGTTATGTTCTGTCTCCCCATCACTGTCATCCTCATCATATGAATGACTGGCGTGTGTGGGGTGGTAAAAAGAGGTAGTGGTGTGGTGGTGTCGTGAGCATCCTCTCCTCTCTCCCCACTCTCCTCTTCCCTCTCCACCACATTGACAGCAGACAAATGATTGATATGCCCTACCCTATCTACCTCCTCTCCCTCACTCTCTGAGTCTTCATCAGATGAAGAGGGATCTTCAGACTGCAATCTGGAGAAGTCTGGATCGTCTTCTACGTATTCCTCAGATGAAGAAGACGAAGAGGAGGAATCAGACCCCCAGCATTCAGACTGATGGTCTTCTTCTTTTTGATGAAGTCAACAGCTTTGAGTTTCCTTTCTCCTTCTCTCCCTTCTTCTCTTTCTTCTTCATCTTGTCCTTGCACTTCCTTCCTTCTCCCTCTACCTTATTACCCTCACTACTTTTCCTCTTCTGACTACCTTCTATCAGACTAGAGGGAGTAGTAATAGCCCCCGCTTTTCTCCTTATGGGGCAGTGGTTAGGGTCATGCCCATCTCGTGGGCAAGCTTTGAGGAGGCAACGGACGAAACATACCTTCATGACATGGTCACCCTCACAATTAAAACACTTAATCCTCCCTCTGTTCTTCTGTCCTCCTACTAGATTCACAGTGATAGGGTCAGAACGTGAGTTTCCGGTACCGTACAGCTTATGCATCCTGGTCATTGACACACTCCCTTGGGTGATTTGCTCCATAATCTGGAGGAATTCGTCCCAAGGGGGTCATTGATGAGGAAGCAAAGGTTGCCAGTGCTTCTCCCAGTAGGTCTTGAAAGGGGTTAAATGTTTTAATTTGTTCATGATCATGTCAGCTTTCATGGGGACAGGGATGGGTGCTTTCATCCTCTTCTCTTGCTGATCAATTATCGTAAGGTATGAAGCAAGCCATGCACTTACTTCCTTAACCTTTTTAGGATAGGAGTAGTAGATGGTTTGTTGATCCTCTTGAAACTTGATAAGCTCAAGGCCCCCATAATGCTTCTGCAAAGCCTTGAGGCAAGCAACCCATCTGTTCCACCTTGCTTCATGATCATCATGACTTTGCGATCACGCGAGCAAGATTGGAGCAGATAGGCGAATAAGATTCTGTTTAGGGAATCATACCTTTGCTTTTCCATGACCTCATACAGTACCTTGCAGATCCCAGAAGCTGAAAAGAGTACGGAACATTAGGTCTGCTTCCGGTAGTCACAAATGGTACTTCGCTTTTCAGCTCAGTAGGTATAATGAGTTTCGGTTTGCCAGCTTTCTTCTGTTCCGAAGTAGTCTCAGCCTTAATTGACTCATCCTTCTCTGTTTCCTCCTTGACTTTCTCACTTTGAACTTCTGCTTCGGCCCGAGGGGAATGTAGAGGTTCAACAATGGGAGAGTCAGGAGGAACAAGGATGTTGGGTAATCTTAGGTTCTTGATAAACGGATGATCCTCCATGCCTGGGATGATAGTCAAGACTTGTGGGTTTGTAACACCAATGATCGAAATCAAAGTATGGTAAAACAAATCCCAGTCTGGTTTATCATCATAGAACTTTGGAGGATCCAGCTTGAGTTTCGCTAAGTCAAATGTGCAATTGTATGCCATGTTGACTGTCAAAGTGCGGAAGATAGAAGAACTCGAGTATCAAATGAATTCTATCTAGGATAGAAAGAGAGGTAAAAGGGTAAATGTGAGATTGTGGTATACTAGTACCTACTTCGTACCTAGTCAAACCACCGAACAGTTCACAGTGGCTGCCTATTGCACGCCCACTGATGGGAGTGACTGCCTTCCGCAAGTTCACCTGCAACACTCTTTTGGTGGCTACCTGATGCACGCCCACCAAATCTGTGTGTAGATGATTAAAGTTCTTTACACGGAGTTCGCACTACAAGGCTCGATAACCTGTTAGACTAATATATAAATATATTAATCTTGAACTCTCACCTAAACACAGTTTGCAGTATTAATAACAGAACTTTAATTGAAAACAGAAAGCGCGCAAAGCGCAGAGTAACATGGCTGGCCGGATCTAAAAAATGGCTCTAACGACACCGTTACTCTGATACGGCCGGTTAATTAATTATTAATACTGCCACGGTAATTATTAGTTCCAACATGCGTAATTTGAAACAGCTGTAAACCACTTGAAGGGTGGCTTCAAGTCCAACTTGTAGTTCAACATATGTAAACTCATGATAAGGGAAAAGTCCTTCGTGAGGGGTTTGACTTTTTTGAATTTATTATTTACGCATAGGATTCCTCATATGTTTCTTGAAATATGTCACTATGGTGAGCATATGTTTATCTTTAATAGTTTTTAAGAAATCTGTAATTGAAGTTGTGAAAAAAATGAAAGTCTTAAAACTAATGAATACTAAGATGTATATGTCCCCAAAACTTAAAAAATACAGGTTTTGTGATTTTGAGTTTTTGTCTTCTACAGATATTGACAGATTACACAAAGTTGGAGAAATACGTTTAATGATAATACAAAACGATTTATCTATTCACCTGTGTAAGAAATAACTCTCAAGCTACAAAATATTAGATTTTCATGTTTCGACAAGGAAAAAATAGTTGATTTTCTACTAGCTAGTTTGTAGCCTACAAGTAAAAGTATCAAAAGATATTTTGTACAAGTGATGAAAAACACTCAAAGTTACTATGTATATACTTAGATAGCTATGATATGCTTTGTGCTAAGAGATATCTGATGCACTCAGGGAACCCTCCCCTCTGAGCTTTTTCCTAGGTTGGCAGGGCCAGGACAAAACACCGTGGAAGCCGGGGAATTTCATTGCATTTTTTCCAGCAAAAATGGTGTCAAAAAAGTAGAAAAAAATCGTTCGTTTATAAAGGGAACTTGATGTACAACAGTACGGTTTTCAACAATAGCTTCCTATTGCCATGCCATATGAGCCTATAACAAGGAAAAGTAGCTACTACCACTCTGTACAACTTTATTTAAGTTGTGTCTATTGTTGTGGGAACAAAAATGGTGGGATGCCTATCGTTTGTTATACAAGAATCATCAACAAATCATGTTTTCCCAGTTAAATATCATACTTATGATGGTGCCGCACCTATCGCAGCCACCAGACAAGCTTTTTCAGTGCGGTTTTTTTTAAAGATCTAAATCAGCCGGAGTCTTTAGTGAAATAAAATTCAATTTTTTTATTTTAAAAATTTAAAATTTCAAATTTTAAAGAATTTTCACACGATTATTTTATCTTTATTATTCGTCATTTCTTTCAAAAGTATAGGCGTTCCACCCCACTAAATCCCCTCAATTTACACTGCCATGATGTGAGTGCCGCGCCCCAGAATTTGCATTTGGGAAAAAGTTTCCTCAGTCATGGATGTAAAAAACAAGTCAAAAATTATTTTCCGTCACTCTTGTTAACTTGTCCAGAAGTTTATCGCAACGTGCGGATGATTTAATATTTTCCGCACCTAACAAAGAAGCCTATGAAAAATTCGCGTCTGCGTTAGAACAGTACTACCCACTCAAAAGGCTAGGAGTCGCAAAGGAATTCAGGGATAGAGATTGTGCATGAGAAAGGCAGAATCATTTTGCACCAAAGAAAGTACCAATTGCAAATTTTACGTGAGACAGGATACGCAAATTCTCGTCCGGTCAGTACCCCAGCGGTAGACCAAACACTGGAAGCAATGCCGGAAGATGCAGCTTTGCGTAAAATGTCTATTCCGAGTATAGTAGGCAGTTTGCTTTATTTAGCCAAGATGACAAGACCAGATATCGAACAAGCTATTAACGCTGCAAGCGTCATGCAAACCATAGACAAGGGAGTAACTTACGCTATGTTAGTCAGAATCATACGCTATTTAATCAAGTCCTTTCGCGGTATAGCTTTTAACGGGCCAAAATCCGTTCAAGAGGGTATGTCCTACCCTAAGGTCACTTTGTGGCCTGATGCCGCTCACAAAGTCTGTCTGAAGACGGAGCACAGGTTTTATAATATTGTGGGGAGGAGACCCAATAGGTTGGCTTTCGAAAAGACAGAGTAGGGTAGCACTGTTCAAATGACGCGGAAAATTACGAAGCTGCTGAATGCATAAGAGAAGGACTAGCAATAGGCCATGTCAGACAGGAACTCGGAATTCCGCAAAAAGGTGCAGTAGAAATTTTCGGCCCGCAGGGCACACTCTGTTCAGGAAAGTCTGTCTGTTACGGATTCCGTCTCGATGAAAAAATTTGTTGACTTTTTTGCACAATGTTAAACAAAAAAAGTATTGAGCAACTTTCTGGGTAAAACGCGGAAGCCGGCCAAGACTATTGAGAGTGAGCAACTTTCCGGTGAAACGAGAACCTCACCTGCTAATAAGACAGTTCAAATAATTAGAATTCACCTGCTAATAAGACAGTTCAAATAATTAGAATTATGCTGGAACAAACAGGAACAGATTGGGGAAAGTCGATGGTGTTGTTGATTGGGTAGATGGTTGTGCTGTGCAAAATAGTTGGTTAATTTATTAGTTGGTGTGATTTTTTTTTTTTTTTTTTTTTGTTGTTGTTTTTTTTGTGGTTCGGATTTCTCTTTGGCAGTGCAATTGTACGATTCAACTTATCTTGGGAGAAGAACTTGGTGATGTCACAAGAGAACCAGAATCGAGATGAGAATTCTCAGGAGAGTGCCAACAAATCAAGGGAAATCAAGGGGAAAAGGCAATAGAGTGGGAAAAAGGCAATAGTTAATCGAGTCTTTTCTAAAAAGAACTTTAACTTGATTGTTTGAAGTCATTTCTGAACGAAATAGAAAACTAGTTAGTGAAGTCGAAATATCGTGCAGAGAAGAATCTAACGGGTCTGTCAAAAACAGTGAAAAGTCAACTGTAGTGATTTTGGCAGGTAGTTAAAGTGCTCAGTCTGATATCGGCTCTGCATGACCTTAAACTTTTACTGCTTTTTTTTTTTTTTTTTTTTTTTTTTTACATCTCTTGATACCTCTTCCATTTTATCTCTTCTGCTTCCCACTCAGCTCTACGACTCTGAGAAGTATTCTATTATTAATAAAACAGTCAGTCCGTAAAAAATTTCATTTTTTTCCAAGTTTTCTTAAAATAAATAAAACACGCTTCATATACTGAATAAACTCAAATATGAAGCACAGGAGCTGCCTAGCTAGTCTTCTGAAAACTTTTTATTTATTTATTATTTTTTTTCCCGCAAAGCGTTTCACGACCTTTTGACAAATTTACCGGGTCGTATGTCCGATGGTATCCGCATTTTTCAGATTTCATCTCAGTTAAAAGTGCAGCTGATAATGTTGCCGGTTGAATAAAAAACTCAAATGTTATTACTGGAAATAGTAACGTGGTCTGCAAGCTCACCATGTAAGAAATTTCACCTCGAACCAGGAAAAATTTTTTTCTGCTGAACTATCTGGGATATTATTTTATTTCTGTAAAACAAACTTTATTATTATTTTTATAATTTCACAAACAAAAAAGAAAACGATTAAATGGAGTACTAAACTAAATTTTGGAGGAATGATTAGCAATTATTGCAAGCATCTACTTCCTCCCAAAATGTATGAATCAGCGACGAAAAACAGCCAAGTAAGAGTCCGTTTCAAAGTCATACCAGGACCATTGGTATATGCAACAGTTTGCGAAAGGATTCTTCCTCTTGATGAAAACGCCTGGTACATGGTCAGTGTCTCTGCCGGCTAATTACTTCAGATCACACTTGAGCTCGCTCCAGTGGCTGCCTGAAAAGTCTCGGGACAGAGAAGTAATCAACGCGTTGATCCGCTCATCCGCAACCTGTACGCAACACATGCCATAGTAAGCACATGAAGACTGATTAGGTGAGTATGCGTGCTTGTATACGATGGGAGATCGGAAGGGGTGCTCATGTTCGTGTATATCGCTGCAAGCAAAGAATCTCCACCTGATCGGATTTGATCATCATAGCACCGGTAAAGAATCCAAGGCCTGCAAGCCCAAGGGCTGCCTGGCTGATGGCAGGGCCTGCGTTGGCAAGGGGACTGGCGATCTCAATCATTGGTCCTGCGCTGTACACATGAAGTCAAGAATAAAAATCTACCCATAATACAATCAACGCAAAACAAAGAGCATCAAGGAAGACAAGAAAAGAAACGAAAAGAAAAGGGGGGGGGGAAGAGGTAATTCTACTACTAGAAAACAAAAAGAAATCAAAAGAAAGTGCGACTATGATGCGCCCAGAAAAGCCTTTCCCACAACCCTTCTACACGCACATATGCCCTCCAAAATGCTGACTGAATGACCCCTCCAAAATGCTGACTGAATGACTGGTGGTAGGTCGAACATTGTGTTATGCAGGTCCACGAGCCAAAGCATTTCAAAATATGATAGGCCGGAGGGGAAAAGTAAGGTCAATCTAGCAATTTCGGCTTTGATCGGAGGACCCTCGTTTTTCACCGCAAACTAGAGCCATTATGATTTTTCATTTTTTCATTATGGCTCTAGTTTGCGGTGAAAAACGAGGGTCCACCAGTCAATTGGCAAAAAATGGGGTGGCCATGTGAAAAAACGGCCGTCATGTGCAGGTTCGAGTTGCCCCATCAAAACCTTTCCATGAATGAATGAAAAGTGTGTTTACAGACCCTTCGTTCTCGTCTAAATACTTTTCTTCTTGCTCCAAAACAGCTCCTTCTCATCGAGAGAAGTATAACTAGACCGTCTCAGACCGTCTCTCCTTTCTCCATATCTTTCTCTGGCACAGCCTCAGAACTTAGATAGATAGAAAACGAGGAAGGACTCAGCTAATCGTTGAGGAACGCGTCTGTAGGTTGCAAGAGAGACGCGAACCAAGACACATTGTCAGCGAGAAAAATAAGATTGGCAGAGAGCAAAATAAGAAAAAATCCTCCACTTCTAGCTTTGAATTGTGTTATTGTCTTGGAAAATCCTCCACTCTAAATTTCACTCTAGCTTTGAATTCTCTTATTGTCTTGTTGCCTTCTTACTGATCATTCCTGTGCTTGATTGATCTGTGTGAAGTTATATCAATTCTAAAGCCAATCGTAAACACTCAAAAGACACACTCCCCCCCCCCCCCCCCCCCCCACACACACACCCACCCACCCACACACACACACACACACAACGCACACACACACACACAGACACAACACGCACAC
Source organism: Paulinella micropora (assembly GCA_019918135.1). NCBI lineage: Eukaryota > Cercozoa > Imbricatea > Euglyphida > Paulinellidae > Paulinella > Paulinella micropora. The sequence goes on from WBZZ01002924.1 coordinate 74,631, forward strand.
ACACACACACCCACACCCACACCAACACCAACACACACACACACACACATAACACACAAACACACACACACACTCACACACCCACACACACACACACACACACACCCATAACACACACACACCCATACACGCACACACACACAACACACACAACACACACACACACACACAACACACACACACAAGAAGAGAAAAAAGAAAGAACAAGAGAAAAGAACCAAAAGCAGAATTAAATTTATGCACATAAGTATTGAAATCAGCAGATTTTTTTCCCCCCTGAAACCCCGCTGGCCGCTCATCGATAGACATTTTTAATTCCTTTTTTCCTCTGTTCCCCCCCCCCCCCCCCCTCATCGAGAGATACGTAAACTCAAACATGACAATAGAAAGCAAAGTAGGCAATGAACGTCCTAGCGGCCAACCAAGCTCGTCTCAGCGTCACACCCACCTCTCACTATCACGAGGCCTGCTCTGCACCATCCCAAAAATGTCATGTTTTCGGGTGGGAGAGTGCCACCCAGACCGGGATTTGCAACGAGCCCACCAAGGAGCGAGTTGCAGCTGTATGTATTTGTGTATGCAGAGTACTCAACACTCTCTCTCTCTCTCTCTCTCTCTCTCTCTCTCTCTCTCTCTCTCTCTCTCTCTCTCTCTCTCTCTCTCTCTCTCTCTCTCTCTCTCTTACAAAACTTGGCACAGCTGGGCCGCCACAAAAACACACACCTTGCCGCATCTTTCAGTCATTGCACATGATCAGTACTACTAGTAATCACCACGTCGCACTCCATCCACGCCAGACTCACAGTTAGCCAGTATGAGTCACCTTCGGACTTCTCAGGCACGGTAACTTTCTTTTTGCCATTTGAACCTCGGCGGAAGCTTTCAGCTCTGGGTGAACTTCCTACAAACAACCCCTTCCTGTACAGCACCTTTTTGATTCAGTTACTACATTGTCAGATCCCCACTGCATTGTCATCATCTTGTCAATTAGTGCCCCTTGCTGTTGATTCAGTTACTGCATTGTCAGATCCCCACTGCATTTTACATAAACCATCGTCAGTTCAACAACCCCTTGCTGCTGTTTCAAATAAAGTATTATCTTTTGTTATTGTCAATCATCGAGTCCTGCCGGAGGCGCTCGGCCTCATTGCGAGTAATTACTATACATTGTCACAAAAGCCGCTTCGCAGTGAGTCAGTGTCAACATATGTGGACGTATGTATGTATGTATGTATGTATGTATGTATGTACGCATGTATGTACGTCTGTACATAAGTAAGTAAGTAACTACGTATGTATGTATGTATGTATGTATGTATGTATGTATGTATGTATGTACGTCTGTTCATAAGTACGGGTCTGAACCTGCTCAAGTTCACTGGCACCAGACCCAGGGCCCCACTGATTCTTTACTGACTCGAATAACTGAGAAAGCTGGCACTTTTAATGGTTTTAAAGTTTAATCTTCCACGAGTGATCTCAAAGGAACTTGATTAGCAGTCATACTATTTTTTTACGTAAGCACCGCAGGCTTTCAGGTTCAAGTTTTAACAAAATTAGTACTTCAAGTTGCCACTCATAGAACTGAGTGCCAGGAAGCCGCCGGAATAGATAAAATGGCCCTTGAAGAGGTATCAAGACACCACTCCCCAACTCTGCTCCCAACACAGAACCTGACGCCTAGCACCAAGCGCAGTGGCAAGCTCTGCCGGTACTGGTACGGTCGATCATCCCTCCTAGCCTGGCAACGGGGTGAGCAAGGACACTTGAGGCACGGTCCCGTCACCCGTAATCCTCAGTCCATCCAACTTAGGCTACAAATTCAGTATCATAGTAAAATTAGTAAAGAGATACACTATTTCAACTTGAATTACTACTATCTCTGAGCCTCCGATGGAAAAAATAAAGTCGGCTGAGTCGGCGGGACTCTTGAAAAGCTGAGTAGTAACATCTTGATCAGTGTCACGGGCAGGAGTGGAAACTTTCAAATGACTGAGTCTGTCACGTTAGACTACTACTAATCATAAGTTTGCTAGAAGACTAGAGTCGGAACTGAACTTGGCGTAAGCAGCCTGGGAACTCACTGCAAGAAATCAATGCTGCCAGTGCTTGATTTCAAGTAGTAATATAAACAACGGTTGAACCGTGCACGGTAGCCTACGGTAGTAGTCTCTGAGTATTAAACCAAGCAGCTGCCTTGATTTCCGGCCGCCGAGTTCTTATTAACTTGATATCATCCGTTTTCTCCTACCGTACTGGGCTACTCAGTCACTGAGTTAGTATTAATACTGGAGTCTTATATACTACTGACTGAAGCAACTTGAATCTGGACGTTCCGAATGGACTCAGTGATTTTTCCCATCGTGACTGAGACCGTGACTGAGTCTGAGTCCGAGTCCTGAAATTGTGTGTGCGGTGGCAGTGTGTGTGTGTGTGTTTTTTTTTTTTTTTTTTTTTTTTTTTTTTTTTTTTTTTTTTTTTTTTTTTTTTTCAAGTTTCCCCAAGTCACCTTTTCAACTTACGGTTTTTTTTTCAACTTCAAGTTGTACGCAAACACAGGCTGTTCAAACTTTAATCATCAACGCCGAGTCAATACTTGCCAGTGACTTGTCACGTAGGAATGCTACAGTGGGCAGCTGAAGAGATAAAATGGAAGTCACCTGTACTATGCCACCGACTCACTGGCATGATCAAAGAGATACCGCTGGCAAAAGAGATGAACTTGAGTTTTTCAAGTTTTTCAAGTTTTTTTTTTTTTTCCGACTTTAAGTTATTAATATTTTTTCTATCTAAGTATTAATATCATACTACTACGTGACAAGCGAGCCTCTGAATAAAACCAAGAAGCGACTAGGTTGATCAGTGCAGTT
>WBZZ01002924.1:85000-87500 GCA_019918135.1 Paulinella micropora
ACTCATTACTTACTACAAACTACTTGAGTACTTACTACTTACTATTTGCGTACTTATTACTACTACTCCTGACTGCTCACCAGTAACTACTAAATTCTATCTGCTAGAACATACATAACATACATAGCATACGTACATACGTACGTACGTACGTACATACATACATACATACACATACATACATACATACATACGTACATACATACATACATACATACATACATACATACATACATACATACGTACGTACGTACATACATACATACATACATACATACATACATACATATATATACATACATACATACATACATACATACATACATACATACATACACACACACATACATACATACATACATACATACATACATACATACACACATACATACATACGTACATACATAAATACATACATACTACATATGTGATATATACATACATATATAGATATGTGCAGCATACCTCGGTGATTTCTATGCGGTCTATGGAGGACAGCGACAGCCGCGCCCGAGACAACGCCTGCGTGCAATATGTGCTATGCTATGATATGCTATGCTGTGCTGTGCTGTGCTATGATATGTGCTATGCTATGCTGTGCTATGCTATGCTATGCTATGCTATGCTATGCTGTGCTGTGCTATGCTATGCTGTGCTGTGCTGTGCTATGCTATGCTGTGCTATGCTATGCTGTGCTATGCTATGCTATGCCACTATGCTATGCTATGCTATGCTATGCCATGCTATGCTATGCTGTGCTGTGCTGTGCTGTGCTATGCTATGCTATGCTATGCTATGCTATGTGCTATGCTAAGCTATGCTATGCTAGGCTATGCTAGGCTATGCTAGGCATGTTATGCAATGCAATGCTATGCTATGCTATGCTATGCTATGCTATGCTATGCTATGCCATGCTATGCTATGTTATGCTATGCTGTGCTATGCTATGCTATGCTGTGCTATGCTATGCTAGGCTATGCTATGCTAGGCTATGCTATGCTATGCTATGCTATGCTAGGCTATGGGAGGCTATGGTATGCAATGCAATGCAATGCAATGCTATGCTATGCTATGCTATGCTGTGCTATGCTATGCTATGCTATGCTATGCTACGCTTTGCTATGCTAGGCTATGCTATGCTATGCTATGCTATGCTAGGCTAGGCTATGTGCTATGCTATGCTATGCTATGCTATGCTATGCTATGCTATGCTATGCTATGCTTTGCGATGCTATGCTATGCTATGCTATGCTAATGCAATGCAATGCTATGCTATGCTACGGTCTATGGCGGACAGCGACAGCCGCGCCCGAGACGAGAGAGAGAGAGAGAGAGAGAGAGAGAGAGAGAGAGTGAGAGAGAGAGCGGATGAATGGATGGATAGATAGATAGATAAAGAGAGAGAGAGAGCGCGGATGGATGGATGGATAGATAGATAGATAGATAGATAGATAGATAGAGAGAGAGAGAGAGACAACGCCTGCATGCAACATGCTTTAGCCATGTGCGTGTGTGTGTATGTATGTATGTATGTATGTACATGAGCATTGTTATCTGGTAGGTACCACCGATCCCCATGTCTATGTATATATGTATGTATGTATGTATGTATGTATGTATGCATGCATGTATGTACATATTTCACGTATGCAAATCGCAAGCTCTGATGAGAAGTTCCTTGTCCTTAACCACAATGAGCAATTCTTTCAAACGCTTCGTTCTCAATCTGATCTTCGCGGCTTGTGTAGTGGCTCGTTTGAAAGCTCTCATCAAGAGCTTTCTAATGAGCCATAACACAGGTTGTAGATGCAAATATTGACTGAGATCGAAGCGCTTGAAGTCATTGCTCATTGTACTTAAGCATTACGAACTTCTCATGTCCACGAGGGAGGCATCATGTATCATGTATATATGAGAAGTTCCTAACGCTTAAGTACAATGAGCAATGACTTCAAGCGCTTCGAACTCAGTCAATATTTGTATCTACAACCTGTGTTATGGCTCATTAGAAAGCTCTTGATGAGAGCTTTCAAACGAGCCACTACACAAGCCACGAAGATCAGAACCGGCTGAGAACGAAGCGTTGAAATAATTGCTCATTGTGGTTAAGGACAAGGAACTTCTCATTCTATGCATGTACGTTGTACGTAGCTGTACTGTCGAGGGTGATGCGGGTCCCATGCTCGTGGTAGCGCGCTCATGTATGTGCATAGATAGATAGATAGATAGATAGATAGATAGATAGATAGATAGATAGATAGATAGATGGATAGATAGATAGATAGATAGATAGATAGATATATAGATAGATCGATAGATAGATAGATGTTACGTGCATAACTCATACAATCTCCCAGCGTACGCACCAGCTGCATAGAAAGATAGATAGATAGATAGATAGATAGATAGATACCCTCATGCGTACAAAGCAGGACCTGTACATATATATATATATATATATATATATATATATATATATATATATATATATATATATATA
>WBZZ01002924.1:105000-125000 GCA_019918135.1 Paulinella micropora
GTCGAGGAAAACATCCTTGACGCACGAGCCTACAAGACTAACCGATATAATGGGCTCAAATCTCAAATCGAGGACAACGGATGGACCTGCCACCTTCGACCAATCGAATGCGGGGCTCGCGGCATGGTATCGTTCTCTGTTCATCGATGTTTCCGCGCCTTGGGTTTTTCACATCCCCAATCCAAATCCCTTTCCTTCAAGCTATCGTCCTGCGTAGCTCGTTGCTCTTTTGCGATCTATCGCTCCTGTGCAGTCAAAAATTGGACTAATCTTCCCATAGTCCGTATCGGTGACTGCATTCCGTCATAGCCGTCCAGTGTTGCATAGCCAGGGCTAGGTTCCTTCGGGGGTTTAGGCCTCATACAATGTCATCATTGTAGCTTGCGCAAGCTTACGGTGCTCAAAACACTTGGACTAACGGCTTCCTTTTCTTTCTCTTCTTCCTTATCCTCCCCACTCTCCATTCCTAGATTGCCTTTTTCTTCAACGTCCTTCCTCCTCTTCTTTTTTCCAGAACACAGTCTACCCGTGATTCCCATCCCGGACACATGCACAGTACACAAATTACTGTTTGATGTGAAACTGCGTTCCTTTGCAAGGACTACATTCCTTTGCGACATCTCATCTATCTATCTATCTATCTATCTATCTATCTATCTATCTATCTATCTATCTATCTATCTATCTATCTATCTATCTATCTATCTATCTATCTATCTATCTATCTATCTACCTACCTACCTACCTACCTACCTACATACATACATACCTATATCTATCTATTTATCTATCTATCTATCTATCTATCTATCTATCTATCTATCTATCTATCTATCTATCTATCTATCTAACTCTTCATCTATCTGTCCATCCATCATATGTATGTATAGACCTAGCAATCGATCAAAAACATGCAACGAGCAACCAGCAACAACCCCAAGAACAACAAGCAACAAGCGACCATCCTAGCATACAATGCACAGCAAGCATAACAAGCAACAAGGGACAATAACAAGAACAACAAGGACAGCGACAAGCGACAAGGACAAGGGACTAGCGACAAGCGACAAGCGACAAGAGTCTGACAAGCGACAAGCGACAACAACAAGAACAAGGAACAAGCACAAGCGACAAGCGATAAGCGACAACAAGTGGCATTACAAGAAATAAGCAACAGCAGCAGCAGCAACAACAAAAAGCAACCAGCAACAAACGACAACAAGCAGCAACAACAAGCACCAACAACAAGCACCAACATTTAAACAGCCAAGCAACAAGCGACAAACAATAACAATATATACAACTATCAACATGCTACAGGCGACAAACGAGAGGCGACAAGCGACAAGCGACAAGAAAAAAGTACAACCAGCAGCAGGCGATGAGCTACAAGTGAAAAGCGCGCAACGGGCAACAAAGGGCAAGAGGCAATTCACCTTGGGAACAGCGCCCATGTGCACAGAACAGGCCAGCACGTGCTGCAAACAGCAAGAGGAGAGCAGGAGAGCAACGAGGACAAGAAGTTACATTACATTACATTTACATTTACATTACATTACATTACATTACACATTACATTACATTACATTACATTACATTACATTACATTACATTACATTACATTACATTACAAATAGCATTCAACTACATAACATTACATTATATTGCATGACAAGCCTTGCATTACATTGCATTACATTGCATTACATTACATTACATTACATTACATTACATTTACACTATAAATGTGCACGAAATAGATAATAATATACTGCAGAGTAAGAGTATACTTATACGATGCATGCAAATGGTTCGTACAGTACGACAGATCTCTAATGAATGCATGAGGTGACATCAATATACTTATTTAAACACACCATCACAACTTTTCTCAAACATCTGTTGGTTTCCCTCAGTAGGAACCCCTACCAAACCGGGTGGCCCGGTTGTATTGTTTTTTGCACACCTTTCCGGAAATTGGCTGGATTTCGTTATTGACGCTGTAGCCGCGCATTCCTGAGTCTGATTGCTCTCAGTTCCTTACTCTTACAGTTCTTCTCAAACCATGGGCGCACGGCTCGAGTCAGTAGCCGCACTGGCTCTCTTCGCAGTTCTAGTTGCTAGTTTTCTCTTGTCCAAAACTGCGGGATCGGCAAGTTCGTCCCGTCAGAGAAGCACAGCTCAGGTCACATGTGTCTGTGCTTTGTCGTCCTGCCTTTTATATTTATTCTCCTGTTTCTGCACAACCTGTTGTCATGTGCCATATTTATACTTGGTCAACTTTTTTCCACTGACAGGATTGGCGATCCAGTGTCCTTTCACTGGATGCTCAGAGGGCTGGGTCTCTATTCGCTGTAGATGCCACCGTTAGGGTTTATCCATTTGCTCCTGTTCGCGGGCGCCATGCCATACAGTCAGGATTGGCGCACGAGATGGAACGCACGGCTACATTGCGCCAGTACAACCTGCATTCTGGTCAACACGGCTCATTAACTGTATCCTGGGACCACACTATCACGATACCCCGACCTACGAATACGTATGCGGAAGGTTACTCCAACGCCCTCAACGCATCCTCAGCTGATAACTGGAGTCCAAATCCATATTCCAGACCTCCACAGTCTTGGGTCTCCATCCTATCCGACCCATCCGACAATTCCCATTACTACCCTCGTGGGAAAAATTCCTTTGGAAGGATGGCTCGGGTGGCTACTTTGTTGGCGTGGACAAAGTCCCACGAGGAAAGTCCTCCAAACATCCAACAGATGTCTGTCTACTTTGACCTCTCCCAAACTAACTCCTCGCGTATGAGGCAGGTCATCGAGAAATTCTTCAGCTGTCTCAATAGAGGAAACGCGTCCGAGCCTCCCTGTCAAGAAGGAGAAAGGTTAGACCTATGCAGTGCCAAAGTACGCGGCATTTCGATATTGGCGGACGGCTCGCACGTAACGCATGGCGCGCACCAGGTCTGCGGGTCGGAGGTAGAGGCCAACACCGAGTTCACGCTGTTGGACAGCCTGGTGGCCGGCGACCACGTGCTGGCGCTCTTCTCCCGAGTCAGGCGAGCAGTACCACCAGGCGCAGCGGGCACGAGCCAGGTGGACATAGAGAAAGGTATCAGCGTGTTCGCCTTGGACAAACGCTACCGCATCCGTGAGAAACTCACCTGGGCAGTCAAGGAATGAAGCACCAAACAATGCAACTCGACCAGACCAACACTGACCAAGACTTAGCTTATCAAAAACTACCGATTCTTTCTGATTCAGCCTTATCTTGAAGTCTCAAGGCTATCTCTCTCTATCTATCTATCTATCTATCTATCTGCCCCTCTCTCTCTCTCTCTCTCTCTCTCTCTCTCTTCTCTCTCTCTCTCTCTCTCTCTCTCTCTCTCTCTCTCTCTCTCTCTCTCTCTCTCTCTCTCTCTCTCTCTCTCTCTCTCTCTGCCTACCTACCTACCTACCTACCTACCTCACCTTACCTACCTACCTACCTTACCTACCTACCTGCCTACCTTGCCTACCTATCCATCCATCCATCCATCTATCTATCTATCTATCTATCTATCTATCTATCTATCTATCTATCTATCTATCTATCTATCTATCTATCTTTCTACCTACCTACCTACCTACCTATCTACTCACCCACCTACCTACCTACCTACCTACCTACCTACCCACCTACCACCTACCTACCCACCTACCAACCAACCTACTCTCTCTCTCTCTCTCTCTCTCTCTCTCTCTCTCTCTCTCTCTCTCCTGTTTGCTTCGCTCCCACTCAAAATCAATATTTTTCTGCAACAAATGAAGCTTTTACCCCTCTTCAATAAACACAAATTTTCAATTTCTTAGAAAGCTGGCAGCTCATGTGAATGGATTGAATTCCTCAAAGGTATTACCTACTGCGGACACACTGAGTAACGTTAACTGTCCCGAGGTCACTGGTCACGTTTGCTCGGCTCCATGGACAATCAGGATCTCCGCAATTGCTCCAGTTAACGGCCGGCAACCGGGGCGTCCCCCTTCTATCGGCAGTAACTTGCACAACCGACTCACTGAATTTAACGAACAATTAGAACAATTCCCGCCACTAGACGAGAGGGTTCGTACTTTACTTTCTAAGAGATTTGAATAATTACTGCCACCGACACGTCACTAAGTGCCCCAACCCCCTTTGAATTCACCGTTACACTTAGAGTGATATAGTAGTAGGTAAAATAGGTAATTATCCTTGGGGTGGGCCGGTATGACTAAATACTATTATTAATAAAATTGTCCATTGCTCCCCCTTTTTAGGAACAACGGCCCCATCTACCTTATGCTACTAACCTCGCCTATATGATGGTAAATATGTGTAGCACTATTCAGAAACTACCGGAGCCGTACTAACAATTATATGCACTAACTCTATACTAACTTTGTATCCCGTTCACGAGGCCACTGAACTTAACTTAATATGAATTAGTAAATAAAAAGTCACACTGTCGTTGAAATTGCGCTCCCCCCCCCCCCCCCCCGCGCGCTCGGGCCCCCGCTCCCTTGATCCTTTGAAGCCGCAGAGTCACTTAGCTTCCCGGTCACGGTTCCCAGCCGCTCACTTGTCGACGCTTGAGTCCGCCGCCCGGGTCGTAGAAGCACATGTGCGCCGCGCGCTATACTATCCCCAACGATAGCTCAATGGAAGAGTAAGTCGGTAATATAACCAAACACAGTCCTCAAAAAAGAGAATGATGTCTCGTTATATTAGCTCAGTGACGCAAAGACAAAAAGCCGCCAAAAGACCAGGATCAAATTGGCATTTCAGACGTGTCCGGCCAGACGAAATCTATAAAATAAGTTTTTTACCGGATAATTCGGGAGGTGATGTCCACAGTACCCCCTCCCAGTTTTTTATGGCGGAACTTCGTTTCCGACATAATACGCTTTGAACTGATTTCTTTTCTGACTAAGATTCGTTTAGAGTTATGTATGAAGATACATCAACCCACGAATTAGCCGTTATAAACAACAATGATACTTGCCCCGGTACCAATCGTATATATACTCTAGCACATTCAGTATCTATATTAAAATCTTCCTCTTTCTTCTGTCGATAAGATATTTGTGCAGTATGTCCAAGTATAATGTTTTATGGTTGAGTAATAATGTAATGTCGCCATTTTCATATATATGTAATAACCGGTCGTCGGTTTCCATAAATACATTTACTTTTTGTGAAGACATACCCTTGTATAAATCGGTATCATTTAATATAGTGTCAGGTGATCAAGTCTGACGACTATATCCGAAGTTGGGTTGAGTGCGCCCTAACCTTGCGATATGCCGATACAAGTAGAGATCGATGGAATCCGGTGTAGCAGTTCATGTTATTAAAATATATATCAGTTCTTGATTAGACTGTAGAGTCTTTAATGAGATAATCATTCTGGTACTAATGCGGGTCGTATCCAGGAAATACCATCGCTCACTCAAATAGCGATCCCGTAACGGTGCTGTTTCGTGGCCGTCTCGTCTGTCTCTGCCGAAGCAAGAGAATAGAATGCCTATTTTTTGTCAGCTGTGTCTTGTTAATCTCTAGAAGAATGAATGCTGTAGTAGCTTTAATATCTAAGTAAGGTTGTCGGGACGATATTGGATCAATGCTATGTTCGCAATCGATCAGGTCCACAATACTTCTAGAGAAAAAAAATACTTACTATAGACGCCGTTTACGCGCGCGGACTCCTTTACCTGGTGGAGGACCTCCAACCAAAGTTAAGTCTAAGGTAGACTGTTCGAGGACGTCCCAAATTTTGTGAGGGATTGCGCCTTGTGCCAAGTCAAAAGGAATGTCCAGCACCCCTCGTGGTAGTGCTTGTATGGTCCACGCGGTATAATCTTTATCTGTGGGAGATATGGTATCATCCCATGTCTCAAGTTTCTTGGCGTCTTTATATACTGGAAGGTATTGTCTTACTTTAGGATCTTCCACTGGATCCAGACTCCTCCAGAAATGTAAGACTGGTTGTATTATTTGTGCCGCAGTCGAAATTCGATTCGATCGCGTATGGCGTTTGTGAGGTACTGCCATGACTCTCATGAGATATAAATCTGAGAGCGTGTCATCGGCTACGTGTTGAGCCGCAGGCCTCACCAAGTAAAAAGCGTCTTTGGCCCATGAAATATGTCCAATCGCATCTCCTTCTTTCCAACTGGGGTGAACGAGAGTGTCATTGCCCGCGCGAGGGTCTTGATCTCCGTCATCGCTCCCCTCTTGATGCACTCCTTGCGAACGTGCCGTCCTTATCGCCTTTCTCGGTCGGTCGTAGATAAGGTCATTTTGCGCTCTCCTTATTTGCGCCTCCGTGAACTTTCCTTCCGGCACGTTCGACTCCACCCTTTTGCGGGTCTGAGTCCCCGCCGCACTTTTGCGGTCGGTGGCCCGCTTGTTCTCCAGCTCAGCCTCCTCCTTCTCCGCAATTGGTGCCCTGTAGGCAACCCGTTCCGAGATATCCTCCTGACGGATTGGTGGGACCTCTTTAAAGTCAGCCTCCATCCGTTTGAGTGCTTGATCAACGGACTCATCTTCAAGTAGGAAGGGATCATACTTAATCAGCCTTCGTACATTGACTATTTGAACTTTTCCTCTGCCCCTGATTTTATAATTCAAAGGCCCCATCTGTTCCATGATCTGGTATGGTCCTTTCCAATGGATGAACAGCTTCGAGCTGACTCCCTAAGGAACCTGAGGATGATACAGTACAATATCCCCGACCTGAAATCTGACTTGATCCAGGTGTGCCTGCCTGATACCTTAAGCATCAGTCTTCCTGCGCTCCGCCTCCCTATGCGCCTGTACTATTTGCTCCGCCTCCATCTTCGCCCGAAGTCTCACCCCAAACAGCTCATCCTGATCTGCCCATGAATCTTTTGGGTGCAGCAGTGAGGCTGGGATGGCGGGCTCACGCCCATATACCAATTGGTATGGTGAGACGGAACCTTTTGAACCACCTAACGCTGTAGAGGGTAGGCAATTCATAGCAAAGGCAAACGAGGATGCTGCCTCCACCCATGCCTTTTGGTTCTCCTTCTTCATACAATACATCTTCAGCGCGGCCTTGAGGGGTCTATGCACCCGCTCTATCTTGCCGTTCGCTCTGGGGTTATAGGCGGTGACATATTGCCATTTCATGCCGTAATATGCAGATAGCTTGTCGATGACTTCATTATTAAAGTCAGAGCCTCGATCTGAGCATATTTTTCTCGGCACCCCAATCTGTGAGATGATCCTGTCAATCAACGCCTTGGCTGTTGTTTCGCCCGTAACGTCTTTGACTGGGACCACCCATACATAGTTGGTGGCTCTGTCTATGGCCGTTAGAAGGTATCTGTAACCTTCCGTCGTGACCGGGAAAGGTCCTACATGACCAGTGTGTAAGAACTCGAACATTCCTAAGTGTAAAGGAAAAGTCCCGATCAGGCCAAAATTCGCCTTCAATGGTGTTTTGGATGTCTTGCATGGGATGCATGCATTGACCTGTTCATCAATATTCTCCTTCATCTTCTTCCACCAGAATCGTCTCGAAATGAACATATGCGTTCTTTGTCGGCCCGGGTGCGCCAGTAGTGGGCAGTTATGAGCAGCGACAAAAATGATGTGTCTGAGTTTCTCAGGAACCCAGAGAGTCCATTGGTCTGGTTGTGATGCATAGCGCCCGTGTTGGCCTTTGTACCACAAGAGACCGTCTCTCCACCCCATCTCCTTCTGTTGCTCCTTAATCTCCTTCGTCATTTTCAGCTCGTTCGGGTTCTTGTATAGCTGTATTAGCTCTTTGAACTCCGGATCGAGAGCCTGTTGCTGTCTCCATGCAGTGGGTGAGGCTATGTGGATAGTCCCATCCTCTAGCTGCACTCCTATCCTCTCAGGGTTTTCGTCTAACTCCTCCTTGTTCTCCTGCGGGGGTTCCGCATATGCTTCTTGCTTAATCTCTTCTTGTTTTATCTCCGCCTTCATATTCTCATCTGCTTCATAGGACCACTCAGCATCCTCGAGGACATGTGCTGTACAACATATCCCATGATCCGGACCTTGCGGGCTATGACGTAGACCCGATCGGTTATATCGGACCCCTCTCGCCAGCTGCATCGACTCGATATGATGCACTTCGTATGTGCAGTCTGGGGATAGATCCTCCATTTCTGCTGATGATACGAGAGCTGCCACTTCTGAGTGAAACTCTAGCCTGGAGAGGCTGTCAGCGACAACATTTCGCTTGCCGGGTAGATGGACCATTGTAAAATTGAAACATGACAAGAATGCCTGCCATCTCGCTAGACGGCCAGTCTGTTCATGATTCATCAGCCATAGTAAATTCTGGTGATCAGTCCTTACTATAAACTGAGGTCCACCCCATAAATACTCTCTCAACCGTTTGAGGGCCCAGACCACCGCCAGTGCCTCTCGCTGTCTCGTACAATAGTTTCGCTCCGCCGAGCACAACTTTCTACTTATAAACATGATCGGGCGCAACTTTTTCTCCTCATCTTCCTATTGTAAGACTGCGCCGATCGCGAACTTTGATGCGTCTGTGTCGACTACGAATTGCTTCGAAAAGTCGGGCATCATCAGCACGAGTCCGCCATCCTTCGGATCTTTGTAGATGAGATCTTTGAGCGTGTTGTACGCTTCTAAGGCTTCATCATCCCACTTCTCAAAATCACCGAAGTCGATCATTCTCTCCAACTTAGCCCGAGTTGCACCCCAATTGGGTATGAACTGGCTGTAATATTGCGCCATCGCAAGAAATGAGTGCAGCTCTGTGCGATTCTTCGGCCTCTGCCGGCTCATGATCTCCTCCCTCTTCTCCTTGGATATCGAGACGCTATTGTAAGAGATTTCGTACCCCAAATATGTCACGCTTGTCTTTGCGAGTTGACATTTCTTCAAATTACATTTCAGGCCAAATAGTTTGATACGCCTAAAAATGTTTGTTAGATGGTCGATGTGCTCTTCCATCGTATTGGAGTACACGATAATGTCATCGATGTAACAAAATGCGTACTCTCCCGCCTTCTGTCCTCTTCTCCTCATGAAACATCTCTCTGTCTGGTCATCATATTTGCTACTCAGCATGCTTTGCATCGCTTTCTGAAAGAGTCCCGGGGCCTGTTTGAGTCCCATCGGAAGTACTTTCCACTGATATATCTCCATTCCTACTACAAATGCAGTCAGCCATCTGGACTTTTCATCCAGTGGAATTTGACAGAAGCCATTCTTCAGATCAATGACTGAGTATAGCTTGGCGTTCCGCAATACTCGCCTTCCTTTTTCAAGAGTAGGTAATGGATTTCGTTCCTCCTCTAAAATTTTATTGATGCGGGCATAGTTAACCGTTAAGCGCCATTCTCCTCCCGGTTTAGGCACCAGTCTCGGTTGGGAAACTATTATGTCGATCTCTCATGAAATCCTCATCGAGTAACTGCCGTGCTTGTTCTTCTGCGATCTTTGCTTCATGTATATTCAGATTTGCCCGTCGTGGCGCCGGGGAAGGCTCAGCACCTGGTATTTTACAAATAACCGCAGTGAAGTCTTCCGGCTTGACACCTCCCGCCTGAGGGGGGTCAAAAATCATTTTGTTCGCCTTCAATCTCTCTTTCAAAACCTCTTTCTCCTTCTCCGTACCTGCTCCTCCTGCCAATTTCTCGTCTATCGCCGCCTTAAACTCCTCCTCTGACATTCTCTTTTGATGCTTGAGGGGTGCTCTGTCCTCCTACAAGCCCAACTCTTCTTCTGATATATCGTCCATTCCCGTTTTTTCATATGTGGCAGTGTCTGGTTCGTCGTCCTCCGCCAGACCTACCAACATATCTATTAATCTCGCATATTGCAACGGAGCTTTTCGGGTGTAGAAACCATCGAAGCATGTGAATGCTTGAGGAATCAATTTCAACTTGTCCTGGTCTCTGAGCTTCCGCTTGTATGCACTGCTCTGCTCACGAGTCCCGAGACGACAAGCCACCACTAAGTGTTGCTTCCGTGAGGGCACCGGTATCGGATGATCAATAAGCCGGTCCCGTATCTCCTGCGCCCATATCGCCTTCTCATTGTACGGGAGTATGACCGTATATGGTTTATTATTTTCAAAAAGAGTGCGCAGGCACTTTTTCACTTCTGTCAGTGAGAGCGGCCACGTAGGCTCGTCACCCCAGAATTTGGTAATAAAGCTTTTAATATCTTCTGCCGGGATATCAGGGAGTCGTCCCCTTCTCCTCGGTATAAACTCCTGTCTGTCCTTCTCTTCCACATTTACGTGAAAGCAATACCCGTTGGTAATATATACATCGGCCCCTGCTCCTTCTTCAAATCTCGCCAACGATGGGCACCTTTTTCCCATGCATATAATCTCCTCTTTCCTCTTTTCAATGAGATCGTCTATCGACTTTTTATCCCATTGTGTAGAGACTGTAGCCGTATAGACCTCCGCCTCTCTCTTGTCTGACAGGTTTGAACCATCTTTAGACACCGCGTCCGTTGGCATATATGCCTCATATGCGTGTGTAATGGCCACCTGTTTCCCTTCCGATGCTACCCCTAGGTGTAGGGCCTCGTATGAGTCAATAGCATGGAGAGAGTCGACAGTATATTCTTCTCCTGGCTCTACGCAGTATATGATTCTTTTGGCGGCGCAATCAATCACTACGTTCATTGTCGCCAGTTGGTCGTACGACAAAAGAACAGATCCGTGGTATTCGGGGACAACGTTTAAGTCCACTCGATATACTCGTCCGGATTTCAATTTGAAATTTAAAGTGATGATGCCCGTTATATCCGTCCGACTACTAACTCCTTTCAAGGTGCCAAATGATTTTTTCATATTAGTTTCTAACCACTCATGGTGTTTCGTAGTAAATTTCTGGCCAACAATATTAATATTCGCCATAGTATCATTATCAACGTTTATAAAGGTATTTAATGTTTCACAAAAAAGGTTCGTATAGCATAAAGCGTCTGGCCGGTGACTTTTTAAGGCCAATACAAGGAGCTTGTGTTCTAAAATCTGTATCCTTTTCTCGAGGTTCGAGTCCTCCTCCCTTTCCGCCGTTTTTGTAATGTCTTTTTGGGTATTGTTCACAGGCGAAGGATGATTGTCCTTGCTTTCTCTGTTTGAGACCGTGACGAGAGGTTGATGTCCTCAATCCTCCTTGTCTATTGTCTGTCTCGGCAAGTTGATAAGATTAACTGCCGGTTCTATTCTTACTTTCTTCGGCTGTGGCTGCGGCCCGCCTGCTTTCTCTTTGCCAGCGCTTTACTCGCCTGCCTATTAGCAGCATGCACTGTTTGTTCGTGTCGTGATGGGTGTACTGGTATTGTACTACCTTTGAGTTGGTTTGTGGCCTGCTGTGGGCTCTTAGACTCACTGGTACCCTTGGTTGGGACCTGCACAACGGTGTATCGTGCAATGCATGTTGTTCTGTTTTCTCCCTCCTTCTCTAGTCATTGGACTACCTCAAATCTGTTACCTGAGTCGGCATCAGTGTCGGTAGTGGTTGCGCCTGATGTCGCATAGGCCTGTGGTGCTGAGGAACTCGAGCTTGAGCTCGAGCCGTCTGCCCAGCCCCCATCTCTGTGGTACGGGCGCTCTGCGCTGCCGTATCCACCTCGGCCAACCCATCTTCCTCCTCCTCTACCTTGAAATACACCTCTTCCTCCTCCTCTTCTCACAAATCCTCTCTCCCCCCCGCGAGTGTATGTGCCTCGTGCGAAAGTGGCTCCTCCTCCTCGATTGATTCCTCTCCCTCCTCCTCTTCCTCGTGTTCCACCTCTTCCTCTACTTGCGGCTTCTATGGCTGCCGTCTTCTGATCATCTCTAGCGAAAAGAGAATTGATCGCGTCAGCTAGTTCGTGGTCATGGTCCGCGACATCCTGTAATTTCCACCCCTGATCCTTGCGCAGTCGGCGCAGAACGGCGACGGTGTTGGTTTCGTCCGACCGTACGTTCTTGAGGAGTGTGTTTCGGATGCGGGTGTCCTCGACATCGTGGTTGTACGGGCATTTCTTATTTGTGTGTTTGAAGCATTGTGCCCGTGCCCACCAACGAATACAAGGTGTGTTAGCTTCACGACTGTTCTCTCTTGGTCGCTTTCCTAGAGATCGTTGCGTATGTGCGGCTTGTCTGGCTATCAAGCCTCTGACAAGCGGTCATTACTTCGGTCCACAACATTTTTGGGCTCACGGCCTTAGTCGTGGCCTCAAAGACGCTCATCTCCAAAAAGTTCAAGTGCTTTACCTTGTCGAAGGTTTTGCAGTCTTGCATGCGCAGTGTGAGCTTATTTTTGTTGTAGACGTGCAAAGCACTGAGGAAGTATAGGAGTATGGCTTTGTGGTTATAAAAGAGAGTGTACTGGGTGCCCACATTTGTTAAGACAGATGCAAGCTGAGTGACAGACTGCAACTGCTCCGATACTAAGTCGAAAATTTCAAACCCAATCAATGTGCCAGTGCACAAGTGTTGGTATCCACTTGCCTTAAAGTATCGAATGAGGGCAGCAATGGCCAGAGTACAACTCATCTCTGCATGTCCACCTTTCCTTGCTAGCTCCTTCTCTCCTCTGTACTTCTCGTAAGTTATACGATCAAAACCAGCTCCAAGGAGGGATCGATCACAGAGATGTTCTAGGACTTCATACTCCTGCTCCACCTCACACTGGTTTTGCTGGAAGCATCGTCCATCTCATTGAGCTTAGTCATGAGGGTCTTCTCTGTGTCAGCCTCATTGGCAGTGATAGCATAGAGCTTAAGGCCCCCTCCCCCAATTTTGATTTTAGCTAGGGCTGCCTGCAGCGCCTGCTTTTTCTTCTGGGAGTCAGTCAAGTTAATTACTGTCCCTCCCCCTTGGGGTCCTCCTCCTGTGGGTCCTCCTCCTGCTTTCTTGGGAGCTGGGTTAGATGTGGTAGGTGGAGCCGTTGGCTGTGGAGCCACCCGTGCTACTGCCATTGCCACAGCTATCTTCTCCTTCTGCTCCTTCTCCTCTTTCTGTCTCGTCTCTTCTTCTTTCACCTGTCGTGCTAGGTGAGTCACGAACTGTGCAAGCCCTGTGGCACTAGAGAGGAAGTGTGCCTTTTCTCTCATGGAAGACTTATCAGCTCTGTTATTATTTGGGATTGTTGAGAGGGCCTTTAATGAGAGTGTGATTCTTCGTGTGGGCCCATTGTTTCCATGTTGGTTTTTGCTCCTTCCCCTCAAAGAGGCACTTATGGAGTTGTGTGAGGCGTTCAAGCACCTGACAAGACTGGTCAGCCTCCTCGTAAACAGGATGTTGCCTTGTGTTGTCTTTCAGTGCTTTGTACATTTCGTTGTAAGCCCGTGTGAAGGCAGTTACAAAAGCCTCAAGGGCAAACTCAATGCCACTTTGGTTTCTACCTTCGAACTTTCTTTCTAGATTCTTGATATCAGTGGGGACACCACAGACAGACAGCCATGCTGCAGTTGTGCGTTTATTTTCCACTGTATGTTTGTGCGTTCATAAAATTCCGCAACGAGCACAGCAGCGTAGAGTGTTGCAGATATGTCGTATATGTCGCACAGTGTAAGAGTGTCGCCATACTTGATATCATGCAATGGCACTCTTTCGTGCTCAAACCTCACTTTGTTGAAGAGAGGCTTCGCAACGCAGGGAATTTCGATCAGGAGGTTGCTTTGACCTTGTCCTGGTCTATTCCTTTTCTCGTAAGGAATGTATGTGTGTTTTATAATAGGTTGGGTAGTTAAGAAAGAAGGACTCTTCATCATCATATGTAGCCAACTGTTCCCATGTATTTGGGATATTCTGGCCAACATCCTCCATTTCTCTCTCTGCCTCTGTCAATGGAGATCCTCCAGTCTGACCTGCACTCGCTTCTTGTGCATTACCCCCCCCCCCCCCCTGTCGACTCATCGGCTGTATACGTATAGTCCTCTCTCTCCTCTCCATCTCTATCCCCCCTCTCTTCTGAGTACTGAGTCTCCTGCTCCTCTCCTCCCTCACTAGGACCATAATCAGTTGGTGTCACACCAGCCTGCTCATTTTCGTCTTCCATCTTATGTTATGAGAGTCACGTCTGCTTTTTTTTTTCTTTTTTTTTTCTCTGTTATTCTTATCACTCTATGCAACTTTCTTCTCCTTCTTCCTTTTCTCTGTTGAAATAGTTATGGGGCGTCAGGCCCTACACAGAGATAACGATAGTTTGGTCAAAAGAGCTGTTTTGTAGAAGTCAGTCTGTCGTCGGACAGTGCTTCGATATTTGTCTTGCTCTTGTGTGAGAGATGCCAGTGTAATCTCCTCTGGTTTCTGCAGAGAAAATGCAAGGAAAATGGTTAAGAACAGGGAGTGCTTTGCTCGTTTTTCCTCTGTCTGTGTGTTTGTCTGATGTTTGTTTCGCACTTGTCCTACTTGGCTTTATGCAAGCAGCAAGAGGGAGTGGAGTAGGTGTGGTCTGGTGTCTTGTAGAAGAGCACACAGAAGCAAAATGTGCACAAGTGCTAAAGGTTATGCCAGCTTGTGACAAATTGATCGCTTGTTTGTAAGTTTTTTGTTTGAGGATGAGTAGGAGTGTTTGTTTTCGTCTGATGTCTGTGCGACAGATCAGCGAAAAATAAATTTGTGCTTATCTGATGTCTGTACGACAGATCAGAAAAGAAATCAGCCTTTAGCTATGGACTCCAAATGTACTATCCACAACGATAGCTCAATGGAAGAGTAAGTCGGTAATATAACCAAACACAGTCCTCAAAAAAGAGAATGATGTCTCGTTATATTAGCTCAGTGACGCCAAGACAAATAGCCGCCAAAAGACCAGGATCAAATTGGCATTTCAGACGT
This sequence comes from Paulinella micropora, assembly GCA_019918135.1. NCBI lineage: Eukaryota > Cercozoa > Imbricatea > Euglyphida > Paulinellidae > Paulinella > Paulinella micropora. Next base: position 119,840 of record WBZZ01002924.1, read on the forward strand.
GTCCGGCCAGACGAAATCTATAAATAAGTTTTTTACCGGATAATTCGGGAGGTGATGTCCACAGCGCCCCAGCTTCGCTCCGAGCCCGAGCCTGAATCGCTGTCGCTGTCGATGTCTCTGCCAGTCCGCCCGGGCCTCCGGGTCGCGTTGGTCGTCGTCGGCCTTTCCCACGCGTCCCTCTTGTGCTGAACTCGACCTGTTTTGGCGATCACTGCCTTTCCTTTCTTCTACTTCTGCGCTTGGGGGCGGCGCTTCTCCTTCTCTATCTTCTCCTTTTCAACTAACGGTTTGAGTGTGTTAACTTTGTTTTGCTCCCCCATTACTGGCGCTTCCTTCTCACTCTCTCTTTCCTGATCTGTGTGCATCCGGCAAAATCGCCCTCTCAACAGACCATACGCTGCCTCTTGCAACAACACATTCTCACTCTCCATGTCATCAGTGCACACAAAACATTGCTGCTCACCTGACACTCGCCCCTCACATTTACGATAGACATCTCTCTCTTGTACTACTATCACTTTGCCCATGTGGGCCTTCTCCTGAAAGTTTACCATGCATGCTCTGTCTCGCCCTGTCAAAAATCTCGTCATCCTTTTCAATGCTTTCACCTTCTCACCTTCCTCATCTGTGTCTGACTCACTCCCCCTATCTGTGTCAGAAGTTTCTGACTTACTCCCCCTACCAAACTTTCCATTGCCATGTTCCCTTTTTGCTCTCTTTTCCTTCTCTCTCGGTTCTTCCTTCTCACCTGGCTCTTCTCTCGCCTTCTTCATCTCTTCACATTCATGCAGTCTATGCTCACCCCCACACATCCTGCACTCCTTCTCACATGCGGGGAACACATCCCCTCCATGTTACAGTTGAAACATTTCTTTCCTTTCTTCCACGCTTGCTGGAGCGAATTGAAGCTGGTGGGGGAGCAGTCTGAGTCATGGCCATAGAGTCGGCCTTGCGCTTCTGCCGAGGAGGGCGGTTTGGATTCGCATTCTCCGTGGCAGTCTTTGCTTGACGAGGCTGTTGACGTCTCCGACGGTCGGCGAGGTTGGCTGGCTGGCCTTGGCTAGTAAAATCCCGTCTGCGCGTAGCTGGATCGTCGGTGTCGGTTCGGACCGGGATCTCCATCCCCAGAAGTATTCTTCCATGATGTTGGGGTCAAGGGTCCTGGCCCAAGAGAGGAGGTCGTCCAAGTTGCGCGGCCAGCCGGCTCCCAAGGCAAGCATGACTTGATCTGCTTGTTGGTTCCATCGATCACGCTTCATCGGGGTCAGCATGCCCCCAAGTCGTCGATCTGGTTGGCATCACAGATGATCACGCCGATCACGCGCGCGGCTTCGTAGTATGTGACACATCTGTTGATGTACGCCAAGAGTTGTTCCTTCTTGAAGCGCCGTAGATTGAGGGCTTGAAGGGCTGACTTCCGCGTGTCGTGCTTGTCCAAACGGCAGTGAATAAGATCGCGGATGAACAGTGTAGCCAGATGAGTGAGAGTGATCACCATACCTGCTGGACAGGGTCGGTGACGCGAACGAAGCAGGCCCAACAGGCGTCCATAATGGCAACAGTTGCCTTATCTCCCCACGCGCGAACGTTGTTGATGGCGTGCATGATGCCCAGCTGGATCGGAGTGTTGGCGACGTGGTAGTTGACCGCCAATTCGCGCGCGAAGGTACTAGCTTGATCGGCCGTCGGAGTCGACAAGATGAACATGACGCGGCGTGCGGGGGCGGACCGATGATGGCGTAGCAACATCTGCAATGTAGTAGCCCGAGTTGGCGCCAGAGAGGCCAGAGCGGAGGACACGACGGGGCGGCGAAGATTGGGAAGATGTTCCATGGCCGGAGGAGCCCGCCGAGTGGGCTGATGGTGGTCCATCGGGCTGGGCTGCCGGTCGGGAGCATCAGCTTGTTTCGGCTCTTTGCCGTCCTGTTGTTCTTCACGTTCGAAGGCTGCCGCACGTTCTGCTTCTTCTCGTTCTCGTTCTCGTTCCCGTTCTCGTTCTCGTTCGGCGGCGGTGAGTTCTACTTCTTCAAGTTTGATGGCGGCGCTTCCGCTGCCGATCTAGCTGCTGCATCTTCAGAGGTCTTGACTTCCGCTGCGGTAGGCGATGCTTCGGGTGCAGGGCCTTCCGGGATGGATTCTAGAGTGCTAGAGCTTGAGCTAGATGTAGCTGGCGTCGATCTCGGGGTCACGCGTGAAGGTGTCAATGGACGACCGAGGAGGGCTGCAGCGGATGAGGTCGTCGGGTTGAGTGCCAAACTTGAAGCGAGCAAACCGATGTCGTAAGGTTGATCGACGGTGGCTGTAGTGGGCCGTTGTGGGGACGAGAGGAGCGTACCGAGAAAAGATGGCATAGCCAATGAACGATTTACCGGCTCTATTGGTCTGCAAGCGAGTAAAGCCGACAAGGGTTGCAATACGGGGCGCGGTGGAGCGGGCGTCGCAGCTCGAGCGAGGCGTCCAGTACGTGTAAACGAAGCGTCTGGGGTCGGGTAGGGCATGCTAGGTATCGGAGACATGTGGGTCGAACGGATGGTCGAAGTGCTGATGTAACAGTAAACGTTGGGGCTGAGGGCAGGACCGGAGTCGATGGTGTCAGCGTCACAGAAGAGCTTCCAGCGGGCAACAAAGTAGTTGGACCAGTTGAGCTCGATGGGGAAACAGGTGTGGCACCAGTGGCTGTATCCAAAAGAGTAGTGACCGGTTATTAATCCAGCAGTTGAAGTCGTAACCGGGTAGTAGTTATGAAAAACTTCTATAGGGATGACGTTGCCGATGTCGTTCCATAGCTTCTCTGCGGTTGCTAGTGACCCAGTAGGCCCCAGGTACTGTGTGTAGACCTCAGCATCTGTCCAGTCTGAATTACGGAGAAGGTCTAGGCTTGAGGGGCAATGGGGACCTGTGCTAGCCATGTAGCCTTGTCCTTGTGATTCTTCCGAAGAATGTCGCGTTCGTCACCAACGTAAATGGTCAGTAAATCGTTAATAAATTGAACCTGTCAGTTTGCGTACGCGATAGGTTGGTATGAAGGCGAGTAGTCTTTCCAGCCTTAACTTCCTCCTGAAACTTCTTGTCAGTACGTAGAGTGTCAGTACGGGAGCCCAGAATGGGGTAGGGGTCCAGACAGCGTCGCTTGTGTTCGTTGTATTTCGAAACTGGGTCGTCGTGCCGCGATTGATTCCACATGTAGACGTGCCAGGAGCAGACCAGAATGCAAGATAGCAGCTTGAGGGTACGGTGTGCAGTGGATGAGGTGATCTCCTCGCTGTAGGTAGGGGTTGACCCTATAACAACACATATTGTGTTGGTTGACTGCATAGTGTGTATGAGGGTAGAGGAGGGACACAAAAATGCAACGGCAGGTGAACAATCTGTCGATACATATGTGTTTTTGGTTACCTCTGTCCTAATACGTTGTTGTATAGCCACTCTTGCGAGAGAGAGAGGGTCTTTCCAAATCGATCTGTCGACAGAACACACAAAACTCTGTGTGTGTAGTTTCCACTTGGAAGCAAAATTCGGTCGGAATTCTGAGTTTGTATATAACTCTTCAAGTAGGCAGATACAACGAACTTGTGACTCTTATTAAGAACACTATGGCTGCATTCAATTGAGTCATGACTTTGAAAGGGCAGGTGAAATACCAGTAAATAGCAGAGCGGGAGTCACTTCGTTTATTTACGTGATTTCGTACTCGTTGCAGACTTGGATGCAACTTACGATCGAGTGTGAATCGTAGATTGTGAGTCTCAAGTTGTCAAAGCTTTTGCTTCAAGTTCAACTAACAGCCATCAAACGGATAGTGTCGGGTTGGTAAAAAAGTGAATTGTTAACGTGAAAGGTTTGGCATGTCCGAGTAAGGTGCTCAGTCTGATATTACGCTTTTTGATCTTCAACTCGTGAACTCGAAAACCAAACTGATTTGGGAAGGCTAGGCGAGAATGACTGGCCGGCGGGTCGCTATCCAAGCATGTCGCACGAGGTAAGGAGCAGCACAGCTGGATGTGCATAAGGTAGGATAGCAGCAGAGCACAGCTGGACGCTCCTGCAGCCCACACACACACACACACACACACACACACACACACACGCACGCACGCGCGCGCGGCGAGCCCACACACATACACACATACACAGACACACACATGCATACACACATACACGCACACCCTCGCTCACACACACACAGACACACCCACACAATACATACATACATATGTACACATTCCTGGTCTGGCTCTGGTTTCCGGCAAGGCCTGACCAACGCATCGGCCAAAGCCCTCGAGTCCCCGTCCTGCGACGGATGTAAAAAGCAGTCAACCATTGTTTTCCCGTTCATTCTTGTTACTATTGTCTGCAAATTTACCGCATCGTGAGTGTTTCACCGGCCGGGAAATCGGGGAAAAAGGGAATAGAGTGGGAAAAGGCAATAGTTGATCTTTTCTAAAAAGAACTTTGACTTGATCGTTTGAAATCCGATGATTTCTGACTCGTGACGAAATCAGTCAAAGACTAGTTATTAATCACAGTAGTGAAGTCACGGTCTGGCGAAACGTCGTGCAGAGGAGAATCTCCGGCCGACAAAAAATACATTTACACTCGCAGGTGAAAAGTTTGACTCAAAGTTGAAGTCAAACTGCAGCTGAGGAAGAGTCCGCCGGTTACTTAGGAGACGCGAGATGATACTCGATCGACACTTTACTACATTCGCAAGTAGCATATGATTAGCAGAAATGGTAGGACAATTCAGAGACAATGGCGCAAACTGGATGTGTATTAGATGATAAAAATGCGCAGCCGGTCCAGACTGTAACTGCCATTCAATAGTGTTTGTCTAATTCTCAGGTGATGATCATCTGCAAATAACGTCCGTCACGGTTACGCCAGTTACGCTAATTGACCAGAACTATTCGAAAATACTTGCCTTTAATAAGAGTGAGTACTGACTGTAAACATAATCAACCTTCTAACGGGGTTACGCGGAAAAATCCGGCCGGGCCGCCAGCAGATTATATTAATACTGACTTAGTAACTAATATATAATATAATAATTAGACCTGTCATCCGATCATCGGCCATCCTGGTCACAATGTTATTAATACGAGTACCGGTACAAGTAAAAGTGCTAGGCTGAGAATTTATTCAGATCCTCCACTGAACAGTG
>WBZZ01002924.1:140000-142500 GCA_019918135.1 Paulinella micropora
GTTTGTCTAAGTATTCCGGCCACCAACAAATTGGTCGCAAGAAGCGGTCATTTGTTGAAAACCCTCAAAAAAAGCTTCCGGCCACCCGCGAAGAACGGGGAATTTTTGCTGATGATTTTGTTTTCCCCCTCATGTCCCAACTTTCATAGACAGTCATTGTTACGGTGAAAAACGAGGGGCCATAGTCAAAGTGGCCGGAAGTTGGGGTGGCCGGAATTCTTAGTCTGACCTTTATATGGTAGTAAACAAACCGTTCTACTGACTCATGAAAATATTTCCACAAGTAGGAAGGTAGGTAAGTAGGAAGGTAGAGAAAGGTAGAAAGGTCTAGGTAGTTAGGTAGGGTAGGTAGATAGGTACGCATATTCACAGACAGACTTATAGACACGCTTATAGATAGATAGATAGATAGATAGATAGATAGATAGATAGATAGATAGATAGATAGATAGGTAGATATATTGATAGATAGATAGATAGATAGATAGATAAATGAATAGATAAAGAGATAGATAGAAGATAGATAGATAGATAGATAGATAGATATATAGATAGATAGATAGATAGATAGATAGGTAGATGGATGGATAGATGGATGGATGGATGGATAGATGGATGGATGGATGGATGGATAGATAGATAGATAGATAGATAGGCAGGTAGGTAGATAGATAGATAGATAGATAGATGGATGGATAGATAGATAGATAGATAGATAGATAGATAGATAGATAGATAGATAGATAGGTAGGTAGGTAGGTAGGTAGGTAGTTGCTTGTGGGCGACGTGTCTGTGATAGATAGACAGGTAGGTAGGTAAGTAGGTAGGTAGGTAGGTAGGTAGGTAGGTAGGTAGGTAAGTAGGTAGGTAGGTAGGTAGCAAGCTAGCTAGCTAGCTGCTGGTGTGCGACTTGTGTGGCTGTGTGTGTGTGTGTGTGTGTGTGTCTGTGTGTGTGTCTGTGTGTGTGTCTGTGTGTTAGCTACCTGTCGCCTGCACTGGCCACCCCGGCCCGCGACACGGACGAGCAGGCAGCGAAACGACACTTCACACTCACCCGACCTGTATCTGCGCCGTGTCTATCTATCTATCTATCTATCTATCTATCTATCTATCTATCTATCTATCTATCTATCTATCTATCTATCTATCTATCTATCTATCTATCTATCTATCTATCTATCTATCTATCTATCTATCTATCTATCTATCTATCTATCTATCCATCTACAATATCATTGTAGCTTGCGCAAGCTTACGGTGCTCAAAACACTTGGACTAACGGCTTCCTTTTCTTTCTCTTCTTCCTTATCCTCCCCACTCTCCATTCCTAGATTGCCTTTTTCTTCAACGTCCTTCCTCCTCTTCTTTTTTCCAGAACACAGTCTACCCGTGATTCCCACCGGACACATGCACAGTACACAAATTACTGTTTGATGTGAAACTGCGTTCCTTTGCAAGGACTACATTCCTTTGCGACATCTCATCTATCTATCTATCTATCTATCTATCTATCTATCTATCTATCTATCTATCTATCTATCTATCTATCTATCTATCTATCTATCTATCTATCTATCTATCTATCTATCTATTTATCTATCTATTTATCTATCTATCTGATATCTCATCAGTTGATCTCATCACTTGACGGAGTGAACCAAGGCCACTTGAGGTGTCACTGACCCTCCCTTGGGCTTGGTTTTTTTGAAATGGGTGCCATCTGTCGACAGACAGAGAATTAGGGGATGGTGTGGGTGTGCTGGGCCCGTGGTGGGGTGCCTTATGTGTGCCTAGCCATACGCCTATAAGTCATATGCCGAAATAGCGACGGGAAGCACAATCCTGTTCCGTCAGGGTGCCCTTTCTCGCTTGTTGAGCCCGGAATAAAACCCACAGTGCTCTGTCGGTTTATACTAGACTGTCGAACAGTCTCGAAACTCCATCTGCTTACTGGGTCCTCTGTAATGGAGGTGGGAGCTCGTTCTGCAAGGGGCGCTTATGGAACGAGCCCTGGCCCCGCCTGGTACTAGGGAGCTTTGGTATCGCCTGTATCAGTCCCTTCCGTGCAAACATCACGGCTTAGCTGGGCATCGGGTTAATACTTTACCCACAGACTTCCTTGGTTGACGAAATCAGAAGCTCCTTTTTTCTGACATTAGTCGATATCTCATCTATCTATCTATCTATCTATCTATCTATCTATCTATCTATCTATCTATCTATCTATCTATCTATCTATCTATCTATCTATCTATCTATCTATCTATCTATCTATCTATCTGTCTATTCGTCTGTCTGTCTGTCTATCTATCTATCTATCTATCTATCTATCTATCTATCTATCTATCTATCTATCTATCTATCTATCTATCTAATTTATCTTATCTATCTTATCTATCTATCTATCTATCTATCTATCTATCTATCTATCTATCTATCTATCTATCTATCTATCTATCTATCTATCTATCTATCTATCTATCTATCTATCCATCCATCC
>WBZZ01002924.1:147500-150000 GCA_019918135.1 Paulinella micropora
CTCCTCCTCCTCCTCCTCCTCCTCAGCTGCCTCCTCCTCCTCCTCCTCCGCCTCGGCGCCCTCGGCCGCAGCCGCCGCCACGGGCCGACCGCACCTCTCACAGCGCACCCCGTCCTGGGGTCAGCCAGATAGCTACCTACCTATCTATCTATCTATCTATCTATCTATCTATCTATCTATCTATCTATCTATCTATCTATCTATCTATCTATCTATCTATCTATCTATCTACCTACCTATCTACCTACCTATCTATCTATCTATCTATCTATCTATCTATCTATCTATCTATCTATCTATCTATCTATCTATCTATCTATCTATCTATCTATCTATCTATCTATCTATCTATCTATCTATCTATCTATCTATCTATCTATCTATCTATCTATCTATCTATCTATCTATCTATCTATCTATCTAATCTAATCTAATCTAATCTAATCTAATCTAATCTAATCTAATCTAATCTAAGCTAAGCTAAGCTAAGCTAAAGCTAAAGCTAAAAAGCTAAAGCTAAAAAGCTAAAGCTAAAAAGCTAAAGCTAAAAAGCTAAAGCTAAAAAGCTAAAGCTAAAAAGCTAAAGCTAAAAAGCTAAAGCTAAAAAGCTAAAGCTAAAAAGCTAAAGCTAAAAAGCTAAAGCTAAGCTAAAAAGCTAAAGCTAAAAAGCTAAAGCTAAAAAGCTAAAGCTAAAAAGCTAAAGCTAAAAAGCTAAAGCTAAAAAGCTAAAGCTAAAAAGCTAAAGCTAAAAAGCTAAAGCTAAAAAGCTAAAGCTAAAAAGCTAAAGCTAAAAAGCTAAAGCTAAAAAGCTAAAGCTAAAAAGCTAAAGCTAAAAAGCTAAAGCTAAAAAGCTAAAGCTAAAAAGCTAAAGCTAAAAAGCTAAAGCTAAAAAGCTAAAGCTAAAAAGCTAAAGCTAAAAAGCTAAAGCTAAAAAGCTAAAGCTAAAAAGCTAAAGCTAAAAAGCTAAAGCTAAAAAGCTAAAGCTAAAAAGCTAAAGCTAAAAAGCTAAAGCTAAAAAGCTAAAGCTAAAAAGCACTAAAGCTAAAAAGCTAAAGCTAAAAAAATAATAATTTTTAGCTTTAGCTTTTTAGCTTTAGCTTTTTAGCTTTAGCTTTTTAGCTTTAGCTTTTTAGCTTCAGCTTTTTAGCTTCAGCTTTTTAGCTTCAGCTTTTTAGCTTCAGCTTTTTAGCTTCAGCTTTTTAGCTTCAGCTTTTCAGCTTCAGCTTTTCAGCTTCCAGCTTTTCAGCTTCCAGCTTTTCAGCTTCCAGCTTTTTAGCTTCAGCTTTTTAGCTTCAGCTTTTTAGCTTCAGCTTTTTAGCTTCAGCTTTTCAGCTTCAGCTTTTCAGCTCCAGCTTTTCAGCTCCAGCTTTTCAGCTCCAGCTTTTCAGCTTCCGCTTTTCAGCTTCCGCTTTTCAGCTTCCGCTTTTCAGCTTCAGCTTTTCAGCTTCCGCTTTTCAGCTTCCGCTTTTCAGCTTCCGCTTTTCAGCTTCCAGCTTTTCAGCTTCCAGCTTTTCAGCTTCCAGCTTTTCAGCTTCCAGCTTTTCAGCTTCCAGCTTTTCAGCTTCCAGCTTTTCAGCATTCCAGCTTTTCAGCATTCCAGCTTTTCAGCTTTCCAGCTTTTCAGCTTTCCAGCTTTTCAGCTTTCCAGCTTTTCAGCTTTCCAGCTTTTCAGCTTCCCAGCTTTTCAGCTTTCCAGCTTTTCAGCTTTCCAGCTTTTCAGCTTTCCAGCTTTTCAGCTTTCCAGCTTTTCAGCTTTCCAGCTTTTCAGCTTTCCAGCTTTTCAGCTTTCCAGCTTTTCAGCTTTCCAGCTTTTCAGCTTTCCAGCTTTTCAGCTTTGCAGCTTTTCAGCTTTGCAGCTTTTCAGCTTTGCAGCTTTTCAGCTTTGCAGCTTTTCAGCTTTGCAGCTTTTCAGCTTTGCAGCTTTTCAGCTTTGCAGCTTTTCAGCTTTGCAGCTTTTCAGCTTTGCAGCTTTTCAGCTTTGCAGCTTTTCAGCTTTGCAGCTTTTCAGCTTTGCAGCTTTTCAGCTTTGCAGCTTTTCAGCTTTGCAGCTTTTCAGCTTTGCAGCTTTTCAGCTTTGCAGCTTTTCAGCTTTGCAGCTTTTCAGCTTTGCAGCTTTTCAGCTTTGCAGCTTTTCAGCTTTGCAGCTTTTCAGCTTTGCAGCTTTTCAGCTTTGCAGCTTTTCAGCTTTGCAGCTTTTCAGCTTTGCAGCTTTTCAGCTTTGCAGCTTTTCAGCTTTGCAGCTTTTCAGCTTTGCAGCTTTTCAGCTTTGCAGCTTTTCAGCTTTGCAGCTTTTCAGCTTTGCAGCTTTTCAGCTTTGCAGCTTTTCAGCTTTGCAGCTTTTCAGCTTTGCAGCTTTTCAGCTTTGCAGCTTTTCAGCTTTGCAGCTTTTCAGCTTTGCAGCTTTTCAGCTTTGCAGCTTTTCAGCTTTGCAGCTTTTCAGCTTTTTTTCAGCTTTGCAGCTTTTCAGCTTTTCAGCTTTTCAGCTTTGCAGCTTTTCAGC
>WBZZ01002924.1:167500-170000 GCA_019918135.1 Paulinella micropora
GATACGGACGTGTTGGGCCGGCCTGTTGCGCGCTGGACGGTGGGCCGGCCTGGTGCGCGCTGGACCACTGGCGATACCTGCCGGAACAGAGGAGAGACAACACACCACACACAAAATGGAACAGGGCGGAGACAACACACAACAGACCACATGGAACAGGGCAGACAGACAACATGGTACAGAGGAGACAACACACAACAGACAAGATGGAACAGGGCAGACAACACACAACAGACAGAGCAGACAACACACCACACACAACACGGAACAGAGCGGAGACAACACACAACAGACAAGATGGAACAGGGCAGAGACAACACACAACACGCAAAATGGAACAGAGCAGACAACACACCACAGACAACATGGAACAGGGCAGGCAGACAACACACCACACACAACACGGACCAGAGCAGAGACAACACACCACACACAACACGGAACAGAGCAGAGACAACACACAACAGACAACATGGAACAGGGCAGGCAACACACAACAGACAACACGGAACAGGGCAGACAACACACCACACACAACATGGAACAGGGCAGACAAGACACAACAGACAACACGGAACAGGGCAACACACAACAGACAACATGGAACAGAGCAACACACAACAGACAACACGGAACAGGGCAACACACAACAGACAACATGGAACAGGGCAACACACAACAGACAACATGGAATAGGGCAGACAACACACAACAGACAACACACAGAGCAGACCACACACAACACACAGAGCAGACAACACACCACACACAAGATGGAACAGAGCAGACAACACATAACAGACAACATGGAACAGGGCAGGCAGACAACACACAACAGACAACATGGAACAACAACAAGACACGCGCACAACAACACACGATAATCACAGCAATAACAAGAGACAGCGGGAGGGAGAGGGAGAGGGAAAGACAGAGAGAACACAGACAAAAAGTGTGTGTGTGTGTGAGAGAGAGAGAGATAGATAGATAAATAGATAGATAGATAGATAGACAGATAGACAGATAGAAAGATATATATATATGTATATATATGTATATATATATATAGAGAGAGAGAGAGAGAAAGAGAGAGAGCGAGAGCGAGAGCGAGAGAGAGAGAGAGAGAGAGAGAGAGAGAGAGAGAGAGAGAGAGAGAGAGAGAGAGAGAGAGGGAGAGATGAGAAAGAGAGAGAGAGAGAGATAGATAGATATATAGATAGATAGATATAGATAAATAGATAGATAGATAGATAGATAGATAGAACAGGAAATGGAAAGCACATGTAAAGCTGCTAGCTGTATCTTTTTATGTATGATGTATGTATTTATGTATGTATGTATGTATGTATGTATGTATGTATGTATGTGTATGTATGTGTGTATGTTATGTATGTATGTATGTATGTTGGTTGTATTTGTTGTTGACCTGACTGCCAGCAGCTCGTACGCCACCTGATAGATAGATAGATAGATAGATAGATAGATAGCTAGATAGATAGATAGATAGATAGATGGACAGATAGATAGATAGATAGATAGATAGATAGATAGATAGATAGGTAGACCAGGTCCTTGATGCTGCCCTGGTCCTCCCCTTCCTGACAGACAGATAGATAGATAGATAGATAGATAGATAGATAGATAGATAGATAGATAGATAGATAGAATGTTAAGGAAAGGAGATCTGTGTGTGTGTACTTACAACTGTGTATTAATGTTGATACATTCTTGCGTGAATTTTTTTTACAACTCGTAAGGATATGAAAGATAGATATAGATAGATAGATAGATTGATAGATAGATAGATGTTCAGACTGATATACACATCTATAGGAAGATATTAGCAGCAAAAGTAGCAGCAGCAGCAACAGCAGCAGCAGAAGAAGAAGCAGAACAAGAAGCAGAACAAGAAGCAGAACTGAGAAGAAGCAGAAGAAGAAGAAGCAGAAGAAGAAGAAGCAGAAGAAGAAGCAGAACTGAGAAGAAGCAGAAGCAGAAGCAGAAGAAGAAGAAGAAGAAGAAGAAGAAGAAGAAGAAGAAGAAGAAGAAGAAGCAGCAGCAGCAGCAGCAGCAGCAGCAGCAGAAGAAGAAGAAGAAGAAGAAGAAGAAGAAGAAAAGACGGAAGAAGAAGGAGAAGAAGAAGAAGAAGAGGAAGAAGAAGAAGAAGAAGAAGAAGAAGAAGCAGCAGCAGCAGCAGCAGCAGCAGCAGAAGAAGAAGAAGAAGAAGAAGCAGCAGCAGCAGCAGCAGCAGAAGAAGAAGAAGAAGAAGAAGAACAAAGGGTGTTGCGTGACCGCCTTGAATCCACTTAGGTCGAGGTTCTCTCCTGGGCACATGCCAAAACCAACCACACACATTTCTACATTCTTTTAGGTCTCTTCTACACCACCCAGATTTCCGGGTTCTGGGTGTGAAAGTGGCACACCACAGGCCAGGCTTTTCAGGAAGAAAAGCCAGAAAGTGGCCCCAGAAACCCGGATTTCCGGGTTCTGGGTGTGAAAG
>WBZZ01002924.1:177500-180000 GCA_019918135.1 Paulinella micropora
GCTGCTCCTGCAGGTCTCGCATCGGTGGTCGATCTTTTTCAAATAATCACTCGCTCGATCACTTACTGAGTGTTGTGTGTGTTTTCTCTCTCTCTCTGTCTCTCTCTCTCTCTCTCTCTCTCTCTCTCTCTCTCTCTCTCTCTCTCTCTCTCTCTCTCTCTCTCTCTCTGTGTGTGCTTGTGTGCTTGTGGGCTTGTGTGTGTGTGTTTATGTGTGTGTGTGTGTGTGTGTTGTGTGTGTTGTGTCACAAGACCTGTTGATAGGTCTTGGCCTTGTAGTTCGCCACCTGCGGCAGGTCCGTCATCTGCATTATATATGTATATATATATATATATATATATACATGTATAACTATACATGCATGTACAAAATTATCCTTGCCCCTGCCTTCTTTCCCCAAACACTGATACACACCTCCATTCAACTTATATAATATATACGCGCAGAATATTATAGCATGTAGGCGTATGTATTGATAATTCCCCCTCACCCCCCCCTTGCCTCCTTGTCTACCTGGGAAAAAATGTCAGGTCACAATATGCGGGGAAAAATATCAAAGGCCCAAAGAAGGAGTGTCGAAGCTCCTGGGTGAATCGTGCTGGTAGAAGAAGTGAAAGCTACGAAGCTCGTGTGTGTTTGTGTGTGTGTGTGTATGTGTGGTGTGGTGTGGTGTGGAGAGGGCCGGGGGGGGGGGGGGGTAGGATCGAGTACTTATGAAGCTTATGGGTAAGCCATACTAGAAGAAAGGGTTTACGAAGCTCATGTAGGGGAGGAAGGGAGTAGTAGGACTGAGGGGCGTACGGAGCTCATGGGTGTATCGTGGAAGTAGAAGAACTGCTGGTCAGCACGCCGCGTGCGGAACGCCCCTGCGCTCACAGCAACCACAGCTGCATAGATAGATAGATAGATAGATAGATAGATAGATAGATAGATAGATAGATAGATAGATAGATAGATAGATAGATAGATAGAAAGATAGATAGATAGATAGATAGTATCTTGTCAGCGAAACAAGGGCTTAGCATGTGACAGGTGAAATCAGAGGGGGGGCGCCTGCATGCGCACAGCAAACACCCCACGTTGCCAATATCCTGCATGAAATCGCAGATCTTGGGCCCAGTCCTGACTGCTGCTGACTTTGCTCCGGCCGTGGCCCTGCTCTGTCCTGATTGGCCTGCTTGCCCCGCTCTCGCGTTCGGACCGAACTGACCTGTGAAGTCCAGACGCGGTTGTCTAGACACTGCGCCACATACTGGAGAGACATCCATCCATCCATCCATCCATCCATCCATCCATCCATCCATCCATCCATCCATCTATCCATCCATCCATCCATCCATCCATCCATCCATCTATCCATCCATCTACCTATCTATCCATCTATCTATCTATCTATCTATCTATCTATCTATCTATCTATCTATCTATCTATCTATCTATCTATCTATCTCTATCTATCTATCTATCTATCTATCTATCTATCTATCTATCTATCTATCTATCTATCTATCTATCTATCTATCTATCTATCTACCGACCTACGTACCTACCTACGTACCTATGTATCTATCTATCTATCTATCTATCTATCTATCTATCTATCTATCTATCTATCTATCTATCTATCTATCTATCTATCTATCTCATCTATCTCATCTATCTCATCTATCTCATCTATCTCATCTATCTCATCTATCTATCTATCTATCTATCTATCTATCTATCTATCTATCTATCTATCTATCTATCTATCTATCTATCTATCTATCTATCTATCTATCTATCTATCTATCTATCGGTCGATTCATCTGACCTTTGAAGCCGAGGGCCGCGGCTATCTATCTATCTATCTATCTATCTATCTATCTATCTATCTATCTATCTATCTATCTATCTATCTATCTATCTATCTATCTATCTATCTATCTATCTATCTATCTATCTATCGGTCGCTGGATCTGACCTTTGAAGCCGAGGCCGCGGCTGTCTAGGAACTCTGTCAGGCGCTCGGGGGACCAGGACCTCAGCGCGGGCTGCGAACGGACAGAGAGAGAGAGAGAGAGAGAGAGAGAGAGAGAGAGAGAGAGAGAGAGAGAGAGAGAGAGACAGACAGACAGACACACACACACACACACGAGACAGTTCTTAGTTATTAAGTTCCATGAAACATGACTGACTACATTTACAAACGGCACTGCATACATACGTACATATATACATACATACATACATACATACATACATACATTACATTCATACATACATACATAATACATGATTGTTATAACATATATAGTAAATGAGTATATATGTGTATGGTCTCTCTCTCTCTCTCTCTCTCTCTCTCTCTCTCTCTCTCTCTCTCTCTTTCTTAAGTTTATGATGGGTTGGTTGATGGGTTGGTTGATGGGTTGGTTGATTAGATGGCGGCGGCCTCAACACAGACGAGACGCTGCATCTCAGACAAAGTCCTTACCTACCCATTCCTTACCTACCTATC
>WBZZ01002926.1:0-20000 GCA_019918135.1 Paulinella micropora
TAGTAGTGGTGGTGGTAGCAATGGTAGTAGTGGTAGCAGTAGCAGTAGTAGTAGTAGTCTACTACTAGTAGTAGTAGTAGTAGTAGTAGTAGTAGTAGTAGTAGTAGTAGTAGTAGTAGTAGCAAGGTTAGGGCGCACTCGACCCAACTTCGGATATAGTCATCAGACTTGATCACCTGACACTATATTAAATGATACCGATTTATACAAGGGTATGTCTTTACAAAAGTAAATGTATTTATGGAAACCGACTACCGGTTATTATATAGATGGAAATGGCGACGTTACATTATTACATAACCATAAAACATTATACTTGGACATACTGCACAAAGAACTTGTCGAGAGAAGAAAGAGGAAGACCTTAATACACTGAATGTGCTAGAGTGTATATACGATTGGTACCGGGGCAAGTATCATTGTTGTTTTTATATCGGCTAATTCGTGGGTTGATGTATCTTCATACATATTAATAACTCTAAACGGATATTAGTCAGAAAAGAAATCAGTTGAAAGATTATTATGTCGGAAACGGAGTTCCGCCATAAAAACTGGGAGGGTGTACTATGGACATCACCCCCCGAATTATCCTGTAAAAAACTTATTTATAGATTTCGTCTGGCCGGACACTTCTGAAATGCCAATTTGATCTTGGTCTTTTGGCGCCTTTTTGTCTTTGCGTCACTGACTCGGATAATATAACGAGACAACATTATCTTTTGAGGACTGTGTTTGGTTATCATTCAGTACCGACTCGACTCTTCCATTGAGCCGCTACTGATCGTTCAACGGTTGAAGATATTAATATTGAGTACAGCCTCGATGATTAGTCACCTGGGAAAAATTCAGTAGTGTGTTCAAGTGCCTATTTCATTTATCAATCATCATACTGAATTATTAATATGAATGTGGACCGGAAAAGGCGGTCTAGGGACTCGGATAAAGTGTAGATATGGGGGAAAAAGGCAATCATGAGTTAACAGTTTCTAAAAAGCTAACCGGTAAAGAGAAATAAATTTATCTGTTCAAGTAGTAACTGCAGTTGAAAATGTAACAACTACAAGTTATGAGCGTGACAGTTGATGAATAAATGTAGGCGCAGATAGGTGAATATGCGACCTTTTCTTATATCCCTATACTCAGTGATGTATAAAAGAGCTATATCTCTTTAAGATGTAGTTATATCCATTTTCATTTATATACTTTTGAGCCGGTTGAAAACGATAATATTACGATTCATAACCGGTACTACTCAGTTTTTAAGCCGTATAATATTATCGTTAGGGGTAACACTGGGATATGCCTTTATTTTTCCCTTTTTGTTGCTTGGCTCTAACAGTCTCCTACATTTTCCGCCATACTGGTTTCCTCTCTTTGTGGAGGAGGAAAATTAGGTTATTATCATAGTGCTGTGGAATTGGAAGGATAAATACCCCGGCTTACATTAAATAATATCTTTTGATTATAACCGACAAAAGTGGAGTCCCAGCCTAGATTTTAATATCCTCCAAATTTCAATTCAGCAATTTGAAAAATAGCCACTCCCCTAAACAAATACCCCGGCTTACATTAAATAATATCTTTTGATTATAACCGACAAAAGTGGAGTCCCAGCCTAGATTTTAATATCCTCCAAATTTCAATTCAGCAATTTGAAAAATAGCAACTCCCCTAAACAAAGAAGGAAGGAAAGGTAGTGGAGGAGTGGAGGAAAGGAGTTGGGGAGGTGTTAGCAGCTTACAGTGCACAAAAACAACAGTGAAATCTTGCACAGAGGCCCATACAGCGGCACGACAAGACACTCGTTGTGTGTACGATTTTGACACCTCAAGCAGTATGCTTGGAGTGTGTAAGGTGCATAGAAAGTGTACTCAGTGGGACAGAAACATAAGGGGGCTCACTGGTGTGATTGTCGACACATTGTCGAGCCGGAGGAGTGCTTAACAAACACGCACAAGGAGAAGGAAAACACCCTCATATCAATTCTGTCAACACTCCTACACGTATACCTACACATACTCCTCACGAGGAGAATAACCAACAATTACACGCTCTAACTCTTGTTTGTACTGCCACAAACACGTAACACACACAAACGTTGTTGACACGTCAATACGTGCAACGAGCTCGAGGCAGAAGAAAAACAAACAAACGACACACATACAGAATCCTATTCCTTTGGCATAAAACCTGTTTATACAAACAACACCCGTCCCACACCAAAGAAGGTAGCCATCTCTCAAAGGGGTGGTAGGCCAGTCTATTAAGACATAGGCCGGGGGAATTGAGTGTAAATTGAAGACAGGGAGGCTAAAAAGGAGTGTGTTTTGGGAACGATTTTTATTTTTGTTCACAGACAACGAAACACACACCCCACATCACACTCAAAACACTCCAAACGTGTGTGTGGTGTTACCGAGGTCAGCAAGGACAAGAACTCGGATACCGAGCAGCTCCTGTCAACGCACAAGTGGCCACAATGGGATGAGGAAGCGGGCCGACTGATTCAAGGGGGACAATTGAAGCCTCCCGGCCGACCTCATTACCTGCTCGAACAATTTGTAAAGGGGGCCAACTGGGGTTTCATCTGCGACCCTGTTATCGTCGCCGACCTGGTGTCGGCCATGGCACAACGTATGTGGGAAGCCGATGTGCCACACAACGAAATCGTGGACCTTCCACAAAAGCTGATCACGCCCCTAGTTCGTGCTGATTTGGCGATGTTACCTAGTGGCAGTCCTTAAGGGCATCGCTAGAGCAACGACCACCAAAGGCCGAACAACGGGGGAAAGATACATTCGCAACGTCTTGTCACAGGCACAGGATGCCGATGACCGCGCATTCTCGCTTCAGAGTTTTCGCGTTGACCAATTGGTTGAAGTATCCGCGTGGGATGCAATTTTTGTGAAGAAAATCTTCGGCTCTAAATCGAACAAGGACGAACGTATACGGCGGGCAAACATCTTGCCGCAGGCCATGCAGGCTGTAGGATTGTCGTTGCCTGATCATCAGGCCAAGGCAAACGAACCACAGTTCGACATACTGTCCTTTGTCACATCCACCTCATGGGGAGACCACTCTTACACGGGGTCCAGCTCCTATCAGAGGTCCCCCTGGAGTTCACCTAACCCATACTGGTCATCGTCGTCGAGCTCGATGATCGAGCTCCTCGAACTCGTATTGGGGCCAGGGGCCGCGACATTCTCCAAACCCATACGCATCTACATCCTCTCCAGCGGGGGGTAGCCCTAACCCATATGCCCAACAATCCACTTCGGGATTTCATTCTCCACCACCGGTGGGCTTGACATCACCACCTCATACTTACCAAGCACCACAGTTTACCATGCCCATCTACTCACCACCGCCCTTACCACCCCCCATGTTATCTCCCACACCACCGCCGGTTAGCCAGACACAAGGGGCCCCGACCCCACGTCAGCCGGCGACAAAGAAAAAGAAAACACGTACAATCCCACGGCAAACCAATCAACCTCCCAGCTCATTAGCCATCGACCCTGGTCCGGCTGGATGCCCGTACGGGGTACAGAGGTTAGACGACCTTGGCAACCCGCCAACGGTCAAGTCTAATACTTTGTGTGATTATTTTCACCACGCACTGGCTTTCAACTGCTTACCAGAACGTCGATTTTGGGTATGGCCTTGCCTCATGGGAAAGTCGTGTCAACGATGGCACACATTCCCGGGCACCCCACAGCACCCAATAGCGATGAGGCGGTATATACGCAGATACAAGGCGGGAGAGTCGAAGGTCAAGAGGCCGGAAGATGGCGATTGGGTGCCCTGCCCGAAACAGCAGGCACACATGAACTTGCCATTCCCGGACGTTGATGAACACGGACGGGTCTCTCTGATGCCAAACGGGCACGTGGCGAGTTGGTGCGCCGCCTTCGACGCGGAAGCCGAAATGCTCAAGAGCCAATTCCCGGCGGCCGACAAGTTCGCGGCATACATGCCCGGTCAGGAGACACTCCTGAGCCAGATGGGTAAGCCCACAGCACGCAAACGCAAACGCAAACACAAGCAACGCGTCACATGTGTTGTGCAGGCCAAGGCCAGCCAGCAGGACACAAGTCCTCCAAGAAGCGCAAATTCAAGTCCTAGGCAATCAACGGAAAGGACACACCCCGGGGCACGTAAGCGGGTGCGTTTTGCACACCCGTTGGAAACGATAGCCACCGCAGAGGGTGATGGACTAGTTGTCGGGACAGGCGCAGTAGTAACAGAAACACTAGTTAATAGGGTGATGGTAACGGAGGCCACACCAACGCCAGGTCAGGTGACAAAAGCCGATATCGAGTCAGCGACTGCTAGGGTTGCTGTGTCCCCACCCGCACCAGTAGTAGATAAGTCAGTAAGAATGGAGGCTACACCAACGCCAGGTCAGGTGACACAAGTCAGTATCGAGTCACCGACGGCTAGGGTTGCTGTGCCCCCTTCTACACCGCAAGTAGATAGTATTGCGGGGGTCTCAGACCCTTTGATCACAGTCAATAGTACTGCTACGGCAGGGGTGAGCGAAGAGATAACAGAGGGGTACAACAGTAGTCGTGGCCGTACACCTTCACCTGAGGTGACGACCTTCCGCAACAATGTACAGGCGGACCCTCACCCATCTCCACCCGAAGACGATGTCGCACAGGCGGCTAGTGAGGATGATGTGGACGGGCTAAGTTGCCGTGTCCGCTGTGCGGACACCTGCGTAAGCAAGGCAGGTTCCATCCCAGTCGCCTCACTACAGAAAACAGCCCTTTTTGAGAACAAGGTGATTAACATTAAAGCCAGGGCAAAACAACAAATAGCACCTCAATGGTCTTTGCTCGGTCGTGGTGTTCGACTAGCCCCGGGAACGGTGGCCGGTTCCGATATTAATCACCCGAATATACCGCATATTGACCATGCATTCCCCCAACACACAGACAACATATATACTGCATCACCATTCACAGCACAGAACTCTGTAGTGCTCCCGGGCCCACGGGATGGCTCAAGCGTTGCTCCGGCGGTCGTAAGCCAGATGGGACTAACACCCTTGGTGGACCCGGACAAGCTTGGCGATGCACAACGCCGGATGGCACGCAGGTATGCTGAGATGGAACTGCAACAAGCCCTCATGTCGACAGCCGAACCCCAGGATCTCCCTGCAGCGGAGGCAAGGGACATGAGCTACACCCGTCTATTTTGGCGGGAGCTCAACGCTCACCTGGACACCGGTAACGATAGCATGGCACAAATCACCTTCGCGGGGAAAAGATTTATAGATAAATTCGGAAAGTTATTCGATTTCACGCGCGAAGGGAAGCTCGGATATATCCGGGGTGCTAACGACGGAAGAAGTGCGATCATTGGTCGTATACCGTTGACGGTGGAATTCCCGACTGGCATGACATACACAATACACGTCTTGGTAGTGCCAGATTTCCCGGGAACGATAGTGCTGGGCAAACCTGATCTGAAGATGATGGAAGCTCAGCTTTTATTAGGGCAGGATGTAATTAAGTATGGAAGGGGCCGACATGTGGCGGAATACCCCATACTTAACCCTAGTCCAGAACGTCCGGTAGATCATCCGTATAGGGGGAGAGCGCAGGTGACCTTGATCCCGCCCGCACCCCCCATACCGCATGATATACGGACACAGCAGCGTGTTACGCCCGCTGGACAGCATGGGTATACACGAATGTTTATGTCCCGGAGCTGACCGGCCCATGGGCAGGCTTAGAGGATTTAGCAGCTGAGCGCGAGGCCCAAATCTTGCTGCTGCGGAAGCAGGATGAATCATGGCACGGCTTTGACAAAACCTACCTATATTATGGGGGTGGGCAGAAACGGCCACATGAATTCATAATAATCAAATCGAGCTTGGTTTTCCATGCATCTAAACGCCTCACAGAGGACGATAATGTGATGGAAAAGTTAAAACTATGGTACAAGGGATCGGAGCCTATACAGCCCGAGAACCTGTCGAAGGTGCCGAAACATTTGGCTGACAGGTTGGATCGGGGCGAAGACATCACCATTATACTACCGATACACCCCACCGTGATGTGGTGGAGGGATGTATTGGATAGGGTGGTCGATGACCCAATCCCAATACCTAGTCGACAGGCTAAACCACTCATGGCATTCCGATTAGGATCAAGGCAGGATGGTCTGGCATACAGAACCGAACTACTGACCCGAAAGGTGGATGACATGCGGGAGATTGCCTTTCAGATCTTTCCGGGGTTCTTTCACAAGTCGGCAGCGAAACAATACGCCGATATGTTAGTAGAACTTCAAAGATTTTGCAACATGGGACAACCAGTCCACCACGCGATACCCAGGCAGGGACGCGAAGGATGAGGTTGAGGATCCGGACTCCATCTTAGAGTACCCGAATGACCCGAGAGACCAGAAACCGGTCGAAGAGATCATCGACGAAGTCGTGGCGCGACAGTCAGGGTCACCAGACTTTGTTCGGGATCTCAAGGCTCAGTTTCTGAAGAATAAGACACTTTTTGGACCCCTTGTAGCCGGCGGCGTGACGCACACTGCTGCTAAGATAGAGCGACAAGTGGGACAGACGATGCCTCGTCTCCGTGGATCGCGCCTCAGTTACAAGGAGGAGCAGATCTGCGAGGAAATGATCCAAGATATGTTGGCTAAACGGCTTATAGAACCGTCATAGTCGGAATACCGATCACCGGTTCGTTTGCATCAATTAATTACACGAGGCTCAATAAGATCATCAAGAGCGTTGAGGCACCAATACCCCGTATGCGGGATGGCCTCAACCGACTCCGGGATGCTAAGTTCTTTACAAAGCTAGACTTGAAGAATGGATTCTGGAACATCCCTTTGGATGTGGAGAGTCGGGCACTGTCGGCGGGAGACTGTACCCGTGGACAGTCCTCCCGATGGGATTGAAAACCGCCCCGGCTATCTTTCAGGATTGCATGAATCAAGCTCTGTCCGACCCGAAGTACGGTGATCCGAAGTTCACCGAAACTTACGGACATACCAACCAGTATAGCTTTTGTTACATCGATGATATCGTTATTTATTCAAAGACAGAAGCGGAGCACCTGGCTCACGTGTCGGACATCTTGAGACGCCTAGAAGCCTTCGGCCTCAGGTTGAACCTAGAGAAGTGTTCGTTCGCTAAGGACCACATCGATTATCTAGGGTACAGAGTCAAGGATGGGGTAATCGTGTTGAAGCCGGAGAAGCGGGACGCTATCCGTTCGCTTCCACGCCCAAACACACGCACAGCGCTGCACTCCTTCCTCTGTATGGCACAGGTGTACTCGAAATTTATCCCGAGCTTCCAGGACTTCGTCAAACCATTACGGGACTTCTGCCTTCACGGCGACCCGGATGACAAATGGCCGCCAAAGGCGGCGGAGGTATACACAAAGCTCAAGGAAGCGTTGACACGAGACCCCCTCACAGAGGGCGGATCGGTCTTGGTTCTCCCCGACTTTGAAAAGCGTTTTGTTGTAGCAACCGACGCGTCGAAATACGCGGTCGGGGCCGTCTTACAGCAATACGATTCTGACCACAAACAGTTGAGACCGATCACACTACGGTGACAAATAGCGACTTATTTTTTTCAGGTGTTGACAATTTTTGTTGGTGTTCGACAAAAATTTCCAGGTATGACAATTTTTTCCTGGACCCGACAAATTTTTGTCGGGTCCCGGACAAACTTGTCATATCTGACAAAATTTTGTCGGGCCCGACAAATTGTTTTGCCAGGAACTGACAAAACTTAGTCGGGACCCCCCCCCCCCCCCAAAAAAAAATGTCAGGTCCTGGAACAAGTTTTGCGTGCCTTGACAAAAATATTATTCCCATGCCTGACAAATTTTTTCGGGACCCGGCATTTTTTTCCAGGATCTGACTTTGTTTTTTTTTGGTCGGGTCCCGGCAAATGAACAGAGAAATTGTTTTTGTCGGGACCCGACAAAAAAAAAAAGTCAGATCCTGGAAAAAGTTTTGCGCGCCTGGAAAAAATATTATTTCGATACCTGACACATTTTGCCGGACCCGGCACTTTTTTCCGGATCCTGACACATTTGGTCGGGACCCGGCAAATATTTATTTCTTCACTGGTTCCGGAAAATTTTTCTTGGTTCAGGGGTTTTCTTTTTTTTGTTGCTACAAGCAGCAAAAGTAGTTGGGCTCTGACAATTTGTTGCTGTTTTCGGCAAAATTTGCCGGGACCCGGAAAATAAATATTTTTCCTGGAGTATGCAATGTTTTTCAGGACCTGACAAAAATTGTCGAGAGCTGAAAATATTTTCATTTCCTGGAAAAATTTGTCAGTACCTCAAACATTTTTCAGGATTTGGATCCGGCAAAATGTGCTGGTATGTTGCTTTTCCTGAACCTGACAATTTTTCCTGGTTCCGGCGAAATTTGCCGGGACCCGCAAAAGTAATAATTTTCCTGGAGTAGGCAATTATTTTCAGGACCTGACAAAAATTGTCGAGAGCTGAAAATATTTGCATTTCCTGGAAAAAATTGTCAGTACCTCAATATTTTTCAGGATTTGGAAATATATTTTGCTTTTCCTGAACCTGACGATTTGTCCTGGTTCCGGCAAACTTTGCCGGGACCCAGAAAATAAATAATTTTCCTGGAGTAGGCAATTATTTTCAGGACTTGACAAAAATTGTCGAGAAGTGGACAAACCTGCCGAATCCCGAGAAACTTCTTCAGGATCTGGAAAAAGTTGCTGTATATAGGAAAAAATTGTCAGAACCCTGCAAATGTTTTCTGGTGGTAAAAAGCACCTAATTTTTGTGGTGGCAGGATTCTGGCGGCGAAACTTTGCGCAATTCCCCTGCAAAAACGGCTGGTCCGTTCTGGCCGGGAAAAGTTACATTCGACGTTTCAGGCCAGGCGCTATCATAATCTGCAATAAAAAATTTCAGGTGGGTGCTGGCATCGGAAGAAAAATTGCACTGTTCAAAAAAAACCGGAAAGTGCAAAGTTCAGGGTTTTTTGACCATGTGCTTTTGGTTCAGTTTCAAGCAACCCCAAAATTCTCAACAGCTCCCTTTACAAAATGGAAGGTGGGTTTCTTTTTGCCTCCTTTTGCTATTGCAATGCATGGAACAATTGGCTTCTTCATCACTTTTGTGCAACTTGTTGGCTTGTTGCTGCTGCTGTTGTTAGTTTTTTTTTCAGGCGTGTTACTGGGATTTTTGTTTTTTGGGCTGCAGAATCGAGCGAGCGCGGAGAAAGAGCGTTTAAGACGTTGTTAAAACGGTAAGCTCTCTCTCTCTCTCTCTTGACCTCCCTTTCTCTCTCTCTCTCTCTCTCTCTCTCTCCCTCTGGTCGGTCGGTCGGTCGGTTGGTTGGTTGGTTGGTTGCTTGGTTGCTTGGTTGCTTGGTTGCTTGGTTGCTTGGTTGCTTGGTTGCTTGGTTGCTTGGTTGCTTGGTTGCTTGGTTGCTTCTCTCTCTCTCTCTCTCTCTCTCTCTCTCTCCCTCCCTCCCTCTGGTCTGTCGGTCGGTCGGTTGGTCAGTTGGTTGGTTGCTTGCTTGGTTGCTTGGTTGCTTGGTTGCTTGGTTGCTTCTCTCTCTCTCTCTCTCTCTCTCTCTCTCTCTCTCTCTCTCTCTCTCTCTCTCTCTCTCTCTCCCCCTCTGGTCGGTCGGTCGGTCGGTCGGTCGGTTGGTTGCTTGGTTGCTTGGTTGCTTGGTTGCTTGGTTGCTTGGTTGCTTGGTTGCTTGGTTGCTTGGTTGCTTGGTTGCTTGGTTGCTTGGTTGCTTCTCTCTCTCTCTCTCTCTCTCTCTCTCTCTCTCTCTCTCTCTCTCTCTCTCTCTCTCTCTCTCCCTCTCCCTCTGGTCTGGTCGGTCGGTCGGTTCGATACCTGGGAAAAATTTTCGAGATCCGAGAAAGTTTTTCGGAGCCTGAAAAATATCCTGGGAAATTTTCAGGACCCGGAAAAGTTTTTCGGAACCTGAAAAATATCCAAAGAAATTTCCGGGATCCGGAAAAGTTTTCCGACATACGGAAAAAATTTCCGGAATCCGGAAAAGTTTTTTGACATCCAAAAAAAATTTCCTAGATCCAGAAAAAATTTCCCGGGATCCAGAAAAAATTGCCGGGACCCGAAAAACATTTCCTGCTCTTGGTAGTAGTAGTAGTAGTAGTAGTAGTAGTAGTAGTAGTAGTAGTAGTAGTAGTAGTAGTAGTAGTAGCCTCCGCCTGAGTTTCAACATTGTATACTTGGATGTATATGTAATTAACTATAATGTGTAATTGCATAATGGATACGCAAATGTATTAATGTAATACTATATGAATTGATGTAATATTGTAAAAAATCATCTATCCTCGGTTATGGTTTACATCTACCTTTTGGCAATGCAGCATGGGATTTCTCTCTCTCTCTCTCTCTCTTCTCTCTCTCTCTCTCTCTCTCTCTCTCTCTCTCTCCTGCTGTGCTGTTTCTGGGTATTTGCTTTTAACCCCCGTCTGGATTATGATTGATCGACTTGGTCGACATCTATGCATATTACATCAATTCATTACATTAAAGCATTTGCGTATCCATCATGCAATTACACATTATAGTTAATTACATATATATCCACGTATACAATGTTGAAACTCAGGCGGAGGCTACTACTACTACTACTACTACTACTACTACTACTACTACTACTACTACTACTACTACTACTACTACTACTACTCCTGCTGCTAGACTGTGCCGTACCCTACCTTATTGCTACCCTACCACTACCTTTTTCTCTTTCTCTCTCTCTCTCTCTCTCTGTCTCACGTAATGCATTCTCCTGGTCTTACCTCCTGCCTGGCTCTACCTGGGGTTATGCGCCGGGACCTGTTGTTGACAAATTTTCCCGGAACCTGCAAAAATCTTTCAGGACCCGGAATAATTTTTCAGGACCCGGAATAATTTTTCAGGACCCGGAATAAATTTCCTGAACCCGCAAAAATTTTGCAGGACTCAAAAAATTTCACGGGACTTTTCGTGTCCTCTTCCTGTTGCTGTTTGCTTAGACTAACTCTCACGGGAATGGACATGAGCCGAATGTTTTTCTTGCCCATGCCAGGTGACCTGGAGTGGACCAAAGGCTACGTCGTCGAATACCTGCGCCCTTGTCTGGAGGAGGAAATTCCCACAGACGTGGCAGCCCAAGAATTTTCTTCTTGCCTCTCTTCGTCGTACGAGCAAAGTATGTTAGGTAGCAAGCAAGCGATAGTATTAGTTTCTGATGTGTTGCACAATTCTGTACATGTGCCGGCTGATAAAGGACAGTGGCACATTGTTCATTTTTGGGGGAATGACTATACAGAAATTAATTCATTTCCTACTACACCCCCCGTTTTTTACCCGTGTTTTGTTGCACTCAAAGATGGGGAAAGATGTTTACAAATACCAGAGAGCAGAAAGAGCCCTACACAGGTAAGGTCCAAAATTGGGACTTCAGGCTGGGAACCGAGGTGTTTGATGATGGAGAGAGAAAGCAGCACAGAGCGAAAAGATTAACTCAGACAAGCTGGGAGAGAGTTCTGCTATTTGCTACAATATATAAGAAAAATATAAGCTTTGATTGCTCGTGAGTGAGTAAATAAACGTGTACTTTTGATTTGTCTGAATTTCAGTTAGTGTACCTCCGGGCCGGACCACATGATGTCACTAAGCACTTCCGGGACCCAGAAAGATTTCCCAGGACCCGGCAATTTTTCCCGGGACCTGGCGAAAATAATTTGCCGGGACCAGGTGAATTTTCCCTAGACTCGGCAATTTTCCCAGAACCGGTGAGAAATATTTTGCCGGGATCCGGCGATTTTTTCCTATACTTTACAATTTTTGCCGGGTCCCGGCAAAATGTGACTTTTCCTAGACCCGGCAAAATTTGCCGGAACCAGACAAAAAGTCATTTTCCCGGGAAATAAAAATTTGTCAGATCCTGACAAACAGAAAAAATTTGTCAGATCCTGACAAACGAAAAAAAATCCGTCAGATCCTGACAAAAAGAAAAAAAATTTGTCAACAATAGGAAAAATGGTTCACTTGTTCCTGACAAATTTTGTCGCATTTGAAACGGTAGTGTATATACCATGTTCGTCAGCAAGAAGTTGACGCCCGAACAAGTCAACTACTGCACCAGACAACGCGATACGTTGGCGATAGTTTGAGCGTTCAGTCGGCTGAGGGAGTACTTGTGGGGTGCTCCGAACATATTAGTTCAAACAGATCACGCCAACCTTAGATGGCTCATGGACCGAGAACATACGGGACGACTGCCCGATAGCAGTCGGAGCTGGCCTTGTATGATTTCACCATCGAGTACATTAAAGGTAAGGAAAATACGGTCCCAGATAGCCTATCACGGATGCCTCGGGTGAAAGGCTCCGTAGGCGACGGATTAGACCGCTTTGCATTAGAAACTCCCACGGCCTGCCTAGTCGGATGGACAGCCAATGATGACTGGACGGCCACGGAGCATACAGCAGATTTCAAAGACACGTTGCCGGCGGGGATGGCATACATGGCCACCAACGCGCAAAGCTCGACACCGGGATATAGACCCGATTCTCAGGCTGAACTGTTGGACCAGCTGCAATGCATACGTCGCGTGTGCTGCGCGCAACACGAAGCTGAGGACTGGCAAGACCTGCTGGAGGAGATCGACACCCAGTCGGACATCCTCAGCGAGGGGGATATAAAGCCCGGTCAGACCCATGAACATGAACACTCCTTTAACGCATTTCGCGGATAAGACGCAGTCGTTCTGAGTACCCCAGCATGTTCACCCTGAACGGTCGGCGATTATCGCGGCTGCGAGCAAACACACCGAACAAGGGGGCCTGTAAGCCTAGTCACCAGTGCTCTCCAGCTGGATGACATGGATATGACGGTGGCGAGCCCCGAGGTGTTTGGTCAGTTGGCGAAGAGCTCTAAGGAATGGGGCCCCTTCATTGCTCACGCTATTGACCCGATAGCAAACCCTGAGACGAGAGAAATAAGAGAGCCCATAAGAAAACGATGACCTGGCATGATAACCTCCTGTGTTATAAGGGGCAGGCGGTAAGTGGGAAAAGACGCCTTCAAAGTGGACCACAGGGTACCAACCCAGTTACGCAAGGCGATCCTTTTAGCCACTCACCGCTCTGCTCTCAACTCACACACGGGAAGGGATAAAATGTCATGGTTTATTTCACGCAGGTTTTGGTGGCATGGCATGCAGAAATCCATCGCCGACACAGTCGACACATGCGAACACTGCAAGCAAACCAAGTCTTAGACACCACACAACAACGCTCAGAGAGGCCTCTATGGTGAATACAAGCTTGTTGAGAACCTGTTTGAAACTTTGCATGTTGATTACGTAGGACCGCTACCGCGAGCGGAAACCCACAATTATCGGTACATCCTGACAGCCATAGACCGCTTCTCGAACTATGTGTTCGCGGTACCAGTTGTGGAAAAGGATGCGGAATCGACATGCGAGGCCCTGGTCGACCATGTCTTCCGATATACCGGAGTGCCGAAAAATGTGTACAGCGATCGGGAATCGGAGTTTACAAACGAACTCTCCGCTCGGCTGTCCACAGTGTGGGGCTTTAAGTGGAAATACGTAACTGCATATTCACCAGAGAGCAACGGCAAAATTGAGAGGGTCCATAGACCGCTCAAGGCCGCGCTCCAGCAGTATTGTCGCGATAATCAGCACATATGGCATAAGGCCTTACCGTCTTTTGTGTTCTCCATGAACAACACCGCATCGAGGGCATTGGGTGGAAAAGCCACTGGCGCTTCCCCCAATCTCCTGGTATACGGGCAGCACTTGAGGATTCCGGAGGAGCTGGTGCTACCAAACCTCCCGGAAGGGGGCTTTTTGGAGTACGATGAGTTGATGGCCTGTCGCCTACGAGTTATGGCGGAAGCCAGACACTCACGGGGCCGAAGAGGCTCACAAACAAAACCAGCAGACGCCGAACAAAGTCAAGTATGAGTCGGGGGAATACCATAAAGGGGACTTAGTCTTCCTGTACGTACCCCAGGTACCCAACTTTGTTAGCGTCAAACTCTTTCCGATGTGGCAAGGCCCTTACACTGTCGTAGAACAGGTAGGTGCTTTGACATACCGAATACAGGGAAAGGGTAAGACGCTAGTAGTACACGTACGGCGGCTGATGCGTTTTAACCCCATGCTGGATCGTAACGAAACGATAACGAAAGCGGTACAGAAGCTGGAAAACAGTTTACGTCCGCCGCCCAAGCGCCGAGACAAGACGGCAGGGGCGAAAGAGAACCCGACACAACCCTTGCCGGCCGAAGCCGAGGGGAATGATCCGAATAATAACGAAGCCGAAGAAGTCGCGGCTGAACAAGCCGACACTTCCGAGTGGGACGTTATCGCGCTAGGACCGACCAACCACCTGCAGTCGGAGCAGGAGGAGAAGGTTGAACCGGTGCCGAGACGCCCACCAGCTGAATCAAAGCTGAGGTCGGCCGAAGACGTGAAAACCATGCACTGGCACGTCGGAAAGATATACCTTCTTCGGCCACCAGAGGCACATGTCGGCGACGATTGCCTCAACGATTTCTTCCTCATGAAACTTTAAGTGAGAGAATGGGAGCCGCAGACTCGGGTCACGCGCACAAGCAAGGTCATCAAAGCCGAGCCGCCCGTACTGCAGCTCTATCGATCACACCAGGACCTCGACGAGCCGGAATCGCGGACTTTTTATCCAGTATACCGCCACTCCAACCAAGTCGAAACGTTCTGGAAAGGCATCACGGACAAGTCCGAAGGCTACACGCCGTGGCAAATACAGGCGTGGCCTAGGATGGTGCTGGATTACCCCTTCGATCTACAGCACGGTCGAATCCCCCTACGGGTGTGGGATGAGATAGTAGCAGAGGGCATAGCGACCCATTTCATCGGGGCACCACCACCAGGCAAATATAAGAAAGCCAAATTAGGGCAGGCGAAGAGGCGCAAGCTAGCCTAGCCCAGCATGCCATGTGACACCTCACAAGCATACTTAACGCGGGTAGTATGCGAGATCCAAAGACCAATACTGGGTAGCAACAGCAAGAAACTAGCCATAGGAAAGGGACACGGCTTTGGACTCCATATCTGTTAAAATACTACCTAAGTCCATTCTTCTTAGAGATAGCAAAAGAGAGCCTAACATGACATGATACACGGGAAAAGACCCTGCCTTACCTTCCGTGAGGTGCGACGGCCCTGAAGGTATCTTGACGGGCTAGTAGTTGGTGTTCCACCAGGGGTCGAAATAGCTTCGGGCTAACTATGTTGACGCGCAGCAATGCCCGATGATGTGGTTGGCATTGCACATTATACCCACCTCCTCTCGAGTTGCACACCCGCCTCCCGCGGCAATGGCATGAGTGGTGTATGATAAGTTGTTCCCCACAGAGTGTCTTAGATATTATGCTCGCTCTTGTTTACTCTTTGTTTGAATGGAAGGGGCTCTAAGGAACCCGACGGCCCTACGTATACACATAAGCATATCTATACCACTAAGAAATATAACATGTCCCTATTTACATACCACCGCAAATCGCGCAGTACGGCGAGGGTGGAACACGCGGACAGCAAAGATGACCGGGGCATGGGTGCACCCGCGTTGTCACGCTGTTGACCAGCGTTTGAAAACGAGCAGAGAGTCGAACACCGACACGAGAATAACACACACATTGCACATTGCTCGGTGTGCTTGGGCTGACATACAGATATACATATACATACGAACTCACGGAAATATACGTGATACAGGCACCTGGCGGTGTATGTTTGGCACCGAACATCTGGTGGAGCAGTATCTGGGATTCCTCCCTGGCGTGCGTGGCTTCGGTCCTGGTGATACTGATAGTACACCTAGGATTACGGACGATCGCGGGAGCAGGGCAACGGCTCCCTCCATCCGCGCGGGATAGTCCGGCCGGAACGACCCCGGCAGCTAGCCCGGTGGCGGACCGGCGTCGCGAAGCGAAGCAGCTGGACGAACCAGACCCATCTGAGGCAGCGAACTTCAGGTGCGATCACATACATACCTCACCAGAGGGGACACCCCACATCACAATGACCACTCCGAGCAGTGCACAACCTTGCAAGCAAGGGCGCACAGGGAAACGAAACCCTGCAGCGCAACCTTGGCGGTCCCAATACACCGCTCACACCCGCTCAACCTTCAGGTGGCACAACTCAGGCTAGTGTTGTGACCACACCGAAATCCCCACGGGGAAAAGCTGAGGTCGAGTCGGAGATGTTGACGACCTATAAAGTCATCGGCTGACGAGGGGGAGGCACCGACTGAGGACAGCAGTACACCTGCATCGCAACACACCGATGAGAACGTCGATCCCGAAGGGTTAAACAACCCTCAACCCTCGGGATTTGGGTGGATCCCAGAGGAAGACGAGAGCCTATATTATGGCGAAGAGTTGAGCCTCACGCGGATGGACGCTAGGGAGGAAGCACGCTTAAAATACTGGAAGAAAGTCGACAATAAGGATAGACTCAAGCCCGACGCTTACAGTGACAAGCTGAGCCCGCCCGAAGAGAAGCGGCCCGATGAGCGGCCACGGCCCACGGATCCGGCGTACCAGCACCACCGCTTCCCGCCACCGGAGCCGACGGCACATTGGGGCAGGGACGAAGTATTCCCCGCGTACTTTCATGCCTCCGACAACATATTCGGAGTATACGGACCGATCGACCGTCCGATATACGCGTATTCGGAACGGGGCCCGGTACCACCCGGAGTGCGTAGGCCATATCGCATCGACACGGAAACGATGTTGAGAGGTATGGACCTACACATGAACCAAGACCCGGATCGGGAAAGGGAGGAGTATCAGAAACCGGTGCGCTACGCATATGACCCACTGACGCGTAGAGTACACCGGATCTACCCACCTTACCCAGATATCACGGATGCGGAGCGCAGGCTGCGGTTACAATGCCCGGCGCTCGCACACACAACCAACGAACGGACATTCCCGTTCACACCGTCTAAGGAGCCGTACCGTATACGATTGCTGGGCAACCAGGTTAATTGGGTCCCAGACCCGCACTTGTTTGAGGCAAACCCTCGCATGGTTAACCTGCCGCCACCAAAGCCTCCATTCGACGAACGGGGCTTCTCGAACTACCTTGACAAAGCGAGGTACGAACCCACCGAACAGGACAACGTTCTGAGGGTACAGTGTGAAGGGTCAAAGAAACGCGGGAGAGGATGGGGTCCGAGATGCTCGCGGAGATGGCACCTCACGGAAAGAGCGTATGCATCACCAGAGCGATACGGGCCTCACCGATGTCCAGATCACGCATACAACAATGACATCGAATTGATATCCTGCGCACAATTACCGCCATGTGATGGGATGTCCCACACACATGGGGGTCTCGCGACAACCCGTTACCGGGGATCGCTCGGTATAAGTCGATGGATGAGGACCGAGTGAGATTTACCAAAACCTTGTTCGAGCAAGCCAAATCGCTGCGAGGATGGGTGGGATTGGAGGACTATCAGCGAAAACACGCCCTCCGGTTCTACGGCATCTGGGAGGATCCGAGATGGCTGCTCGAACCACACGAGCTCAGAAAGCTGCAGTGGTCGCAGGAAGATATCAATTCTTACTACAGACTGCTCGAAATTTCGGGTATTCCATTGCCCGAGGAGGTCAAGGCATACCGAGCCTACTACCTTCGGAGCAAACATGACCAACCCTGGGACCTCAGGGTTGAAGAGAATGTACTCGCGTACTATAGGCATCCCGCATCGCCAACCAGTTAGCCGATCCTGACGAGAACGTTCCGAACACATACTGAGGCCGCGTGAGAGGCTTCAAACAATGGATCGAACGATTCAGGGCACAGGATGCACTGGGTTGGGACAGACTTGTCCAAGCCGATGAGTTCCGATTGCACAAAATAACTCAACGGCTGGATTACATCTACCACTTTCGACGTGAGTGGCCGTACTGGAGGCAACAGTACGAATACCAGCTGGGGCAGATCATTGGTCAGTTCGCCCCAGTCATAAGGTGTATCGCGCCACAGCATTCGGAAGTCGGAGAAGACTTGACCTGGTCGGAAGCGAGGGCTTTGAAAGAAAGCCTGGACCAGGAATTAGACGTGCCAGCGGAAGATCAACCCGCAGTGACATGGAGATTGCAACCATCATCACCGTCTACATATGAGGAGTTCATAAACTCCCTCGAGGAAATATACCTCGACGAATAAGCGTAGACGCGTTTTGAGACCCAGCTAATGGGTTGTACATATATTGTTAGACACTTCTACCTTCGCCACAGCGAAGTAGATACTTGCCGGGTGGCAATAAGAAAATGTCTGCAGACAACAAAACCGAACAAACAACGCCGAACACGCCAGCGGCACCCTTGACACTTGCATAGCGCCCGTTTATCCCTATGATGGACGAGGATGCACGGGGGTATTGAACAATTGAGATCAATGCCTCCCTGTATTCTCGGGATCACAGATCCTTCGGACGGATTAGGGCCAAGACATATGCTAGGGACGAGGAACCTTAGAATTGCTCGGAGATTTGTTTCAGATCAAATACCAATCGCCCAGTAATGCTCGGATCACAGATCCTTAAGCCAGGGAATGGGGGACGCGGAACCTGAGAATTGCTCGGAGATTTGTTTCAGATCAGATACAAATCGCCCAGTAATTTTCGGATCACAGATCCTTAAGACTGCGAAGGGATGGTTTGACTGCGACATGATCAGACCGTACGTCTATGGCAGATCGCCATAGAAGAGGGGGAGGAGATAGTTCAAAATTCAAATTCAAATTTCGGAACTCGAAAATCTCCAAACTCAAATTTGTATTTTGTAAGCACCGGACGTACAATGGTGATGAAGAGCATAAACTTAGCGGTCACGCAAGCTACTCAATGGGTTGTCTCCACAGGAGCCGATCACACATGAGCAAACAGACCCGCCGGAAAGTGCGCTCTCATTTGCCGATATTTACCAATCTACCACTATTTACTACGGTTCCCGTATAAGACTGGGAGGGGGAATTGTAGGCGCAGATAGGTAAATATGCGACCTTTTCTTATATCCCTATACACAGTGATGTATAGAAGAGCTATATCTCTTTAAGATGTAGCCTTATATCCATTTTTATTTATATACTTTTGAGCCGGTTGAAAACGATAATATTACGATTGTGGCATAACCGGTACTACTTTTTTAAGCCGTATAATATTATCGTTAGGTGTGACACTGGGAAATGCCTCTTTTTCCCTTTTTGTTGCTTGGCTCTGACAGTCTCCTACATTTTCCGCCATTCTGGTTTCCTCTCTTTGTGGAGGAGGAAGATTAGGTTATTATCAGAGTGCTGTGGAATTGGAAGGATAAATACACCGGCTTACATTAAATAATATCTTTTGATTATAACCGACAAAATAAATCATCTTGAAAAATAAAGTAACGGAACTAAAAATAAACGTGTAAACTTGACTTGAAGTAAAAACTTGAAGAAAGTTTAAGACAATATTAATGTTTCGGTCCGGTACGGTATTCCGATGATTCCGATAGTTTGTTGAAAAAAGTCACCCGTGTTATTTTCTGCTTGTTTGATGATGGGGCGTGGGTCACCTTGCTGTGACATTTGATCTCGTCCGGTCAAGGACACTCTCGGCGGCGTCACAGTTACAGAACACGGGAAAATATATGGGGTATGCCGGCCCACCCGGTATATATAATAGCAATACTTACCGTTCCGGTCTGTCGGTTATCCTTGGTCTGGAGGCTACGGAGTCCCTACTTTAGGTATTCCTCAGTCTTCATATCGTTGGGACAGTTATCGGTTATTTAATATCGTACTACTATTGTAACAATCTGGAGTCGCTAATCAAATCAACGGGGTATCGGGAAATTTTCCTCGGATTTTCGGAAATTTTCTGAGCAAACACGGGTATCAAGAGAAAAAGCATGGGCGGG
>WBZZ01002926.1:50000-62500 GCA_019918135.1 Paulinella micropora
TGCACATGCGCCTCCATCGTCTCACCCGTGAGGGGAGTACGAAGAATTGACGATAAGCTCTAATGACACCCCCGCAAAGGCAGTTCCAACACTTCCAGACGGACCGGTATGTTCAATGAAAATACTGGTCCAGACGGACCGGTATGTTCAATGAAAATACTGGTGGCACCGACGGGAATCGAACTGGCGACAGGGCCCAGATGGTAGAACTTGACCACTGGGCTATCACGGTGAATAATAATAATAATAATAATAATAATAATAATAATAATAATAATAATAATAGTGCTTCTCTGTCAATGGCTGATGCAAATCTGCACATGCGCCTCCATCAATAATAATAATAATAATAGTAACTTATTATTAGAAACGGCATTCAACTGGCTAACATCGTTCCACTTTGATTTTATCGTTTTTTTAATCAATCGTAGAATTTTTTTATCATTGTTTGAGTTTTTTTTTTTTTTTTTTTTTTTTTTTTTTTTTTTTTTTTTTGTTTTTCCCAAGACCTTCCAAACAACGTGCTCAGCCTATCTCTCTCTCTGTCTATATATATATATATATATATATATATCTTTTTCGTAGCTCAAATATTGATCCAAGAAAAAAAATGAATTCAGAGTGGGTGATGTTGCCAGTTGACTTTTGCCAGTAATGCCGACCACGATGATTACATTCTGCGGGTAGCCAAAATTTCCACGTGTTTTACGGGCGAGTCGGCCCGGCCCGGCGAGCCCGTAAAACACGTGAAATTTGGCGACGCCGAAGATGTGGTTTTCTCGGTCACCTAACCACATTATGAGGTGTGGTGACCGAGAACAAGTCAGTGTCCCGCTACCACTTTCAGCCAGGTTGGCAAGACGTTATTATTGGTCACCGCCACTAAAGATGGTCAGGTTACCGATACAATCTCAAATGCGACACGCCAAGTTTGACGTGTTTTGCGAGCTCGTCGGCTCGGTTCGCCCGCAAAACACATCAAATTTTTGGCTCGCCGCATAATATATTCTTATGTGCCTAACTATCTATCTATCTATCAATCTATCTATCTATCTATCTATCTATCTATCTATCTATCTATCTATATATATATACATATCAATCAATCTATCTATCTATCTATCTATCTATCTATCTATCTATCTGTTGAGCCCGGAATAAAACCCACAGTGCTCTGTCGGTTTATACTAGACTGTCGAACAGTCTCGAAACTCCATCTGCTTACTGGGTCCTCTGTAATGGAGGTGGGAGCTCGTTCTGCAAGGGGCGCTTATGGAACGAGCCCTGGCCCCGCCTGGTACTAGGGAGCTTTGGTATCGCCTGTATCAGTCCCTTCCGTGCAAACATCACGGCTTAGCTGGGCATCGGGTTAATACTTTACCCACAGACTTCCTTGGTTGACGAAATCAGAAGCTCCTTTTTTCTGACATTAGTCGATATCTCATCTATGTTAACCGTTGCGGGAAATACCTTGACATACATACTGGCAGACATACATACATAGATATATCCTGTCTTGTGTACCACGACAAACTTCTGTCCCGCTACCACTACATTCAGCCCAGTCGGCACATAATAACTTGATTATCGGTCCACCACCACGAAATGTGGTCAGGTCACTGATAATAGTAGATTACGCTTCGAGACGGAAAAAGGCATTTTACCGTCGATCCGGGCCGAGAAAAGCTGGCCGAAGGCCAAGCCGGCCCGGCGAGACGGTAAAATGCCGAGCTTTCCGTCGAGTTGCGTACGCTATTTTACACTTTTGCGAGCCGGGCTAACACAATTTTCATTTTGCCTCTGGACCGGCCGTACCTGTATTTTTCTTTTTCTTCCTTTTTACCGTAACTTGCGGTATATATTTCTTAGAATGGTATGAGGTCAAAGTCGGAGGGTTTCGTCTTTTGAAGTGTACCCAGTAATGATCTATCTATCTATCTATCTATCTATCTATCTATCTATCCTCTATCTGGGACATTCAACGGGCTGACCGGACAGGCCTACCTCAGTCAGTAGTTATTCGATGTTCAATCAAAGTCCTTCTCCTTCTCCTCCTCCTTCTCCTCCTCCTCCTCCTCCTCCTCCTCCTCCTCTCTCTCTCTCTCTCTCTCTCTCCCTCTCTCTCGGCCATGTTGGCACGTGAATTACACCTGTACCTATATTTGTATCGTTTGTATCTTTATCTCCGTCTATTGTGCATATATATATATCCAACATTCCATACTCTTGTCTGACATTATGCGCGATCTTTACTCGGGGCCTCGGCGCATCCTTTTGATGGGGGTTGTTTCTCGCGTCTTCGTCTTTCATTTAATTTACTTGGTGGAATTAGAATCTGAGGAACAAGCTACACAGCTCCCACAATGCATATCAATTAACAGCTAGACGTTGGTGATATGTGATTGATCCTGAACCCTTCTGTACGCTTTATTCTTGGTATGCTTCCTTTATCATTATTTGGTGTAGGTTGTTCTCAATTGTATATGTGTACTATTGCCTTGCTTCCAATTGTCGGGTCTCTCTTTCATGATTAGTTTATTAATTATTTTGTGCCCACCTCGAGATGTAACTTATCTCATGCCAGTAAAGATGTATTTATGATGCAGAAAGATCGAAATTTCTTCTTCTTCTTCTTCTTCTTCTTCTTCTTCTTCTTCTTCTTCTTCTTCTTCTTCTTCTTCTTCTTGAGTCTTCTCCTTCTTCTCCTTCTTCTTCTTCTTCTTCTTCCTAAATTTAAATAAAGGAAATACAACCGTGAGTATAATAGGTAAAGCAATGATCAGTCCTATGAAGGAAGTGACTGCCACCAGTACCAGAAGTATTAATAACTATGTAAAACATGTATAGGCCGACACGACTAAATACTATATTAATAAAATTATCCATTGAATGCAGCCATAGAGATCTTTAATAATAGTTCGTTGTGTAATTGCCCCTTGGGGTTGTATCCAAACTCACATGTAAGTATTGCACTTATATATTAATACCGGGTGGGCCGGCATAGTAACGCAGGACTTGAAATATATTAATAACAATAAACACAGACACTGGTCACTGCCTCGGGCAGCGATTTTCTTTAGGGAATAGCTGGTACAAGTTCCTCCATAAGTTATGATTTTACAATTATTTCTCTAAATAAAAAGAATCTAAAAAGAAGAAGTAGTTAGTTTAATTTGATTGAGCCACTGTCTGGTTCAGTTTCCTTCTGTCTAAATAAAGACCAAGTGTCTGAGATACAGAATAAGAACCCCTCCCCCGGCAACCTAGTAAAGTTATTACTAGCTACATTCAAGATGGAAAAAAAACTAGTTTTTAGTTTTTGTGTCAGATTTTCATTTTGTGTTATTTTTTCATTTTTGTTACAAAATTCAAATTTTCCAATTTCAAGTAACTGTAATATTTCGCGAAAGTTTACGATATTTTGCGGACGAAAATACTAGTTAATTT
Source organism: Paulinella micropora (assembly GCA_019918135.1). NCBI lineage: Eukaryota > Cercozoa > Imbricatea > Euglyphida > Paulinellidae > Paulinella > Paulinella micropora. Next base: position 53,448 of record WBZZ01002926.1, read on the forward strand.
GAAAAATTCAAATTTTCAACTAAAATTAAAATTCCAACCAAAATCAAAAAACTAATTTTTTTTCCTCTTGAATATCGCTAGTAATACAACTAGTTATGAGCCTTGGTGGTGCTTCGTCTACGTATACTCGGAGCTGGAGCTATGCTCAGTCAAGTTCTGCAAACCGCAGTAAAATGTGGGGAGGTAAAAGTCTGGACAGTGCGGGAATCGTTGTGTTGTTCTTCAGTCATCGTGATGGCGGCAAAGTTCAGCTGCTATGCTGGGGACATTTTCGTTTTGAGACACTGTGATCAGAATTTGAGTTGCTCGGTTCGAGCATTTGTCAGACTCTTTAGTTGATTGGGTTGAGAACCCAGTGGCGTCGACACAAGAATTAAAGTTTGAAATGTTGCTTGGCGCGGCATTTCACCATAGCAGGTGACATGCATAGTGATGGTGAGAGAGTGACAGGAGGGACACAGCCAAAAGTGTGCGCAGTCGCCAAAAGGTGTGCTCAGTTCTCAGAAGTCCTGCACAACAAAAGAACCTGTAGGTTACTCATCACAAATGTGGGCGACAAGGAAGAAACTTTGAGTGGTCCTTGTGGTCAGGTGTGGCATGTTGGCGCACTAGCAATAGGTGTGGCAGCCCCTCATCAAGGGCGACACCTGAGAACAATGTAGTGTATTTCTTTCCTCTTGTTCATTTTTGTGCTACTCTTCTTGAGCTTGTGTCTAGAGCTGAATCTATCAGAAAAGTTATATTTGGGGGTGTGTTTTCTGTGTCTGTCTGTTGACTTAGAGTTAGACAAATAAGTTGTATTAATACGGTAACGGACCGATTCAGTATGACCCGGCCGGTCTGTAGGATGCGTGTCGGTAGAGCCATCCCTTCAGGACGCGCCGGGCCGTGTTGTTCTGTCTGTGCCTTTTCAATAAAGCTTGTGGTACGGTGCGATCGTGACTGAGCTTGAACCGGTCCGTGGACGGCTTGCTACCTCTGTGCAGGAACAGTATTTAGATATATGTTCTAACAGGTTATGAAGCCTTGGTTAGCTAAGCTAGAGGACGGTTCCCGCAGTTTGAAAGACCGTCTGAGAGTCTACTTCTGCGAAACTAAAAACAGCTCGGCATATTGCTGAGGTTTCCCCCGTATACGGAGAAGACCCTCACCAGTCTCTCACCCGATAGGGCTATTGCGGTTCATCCGCGCTAACAACTAGCTGGTGTGTGTGCGGAAGGCTGCCACTAGCGAACCACTAGGTTACGTGCGGAAGGCTGTACCTAGTGCTAGGTGACGTGCGGAAGGCTGCACCTAGAACCACTAGGTGATGTGCGGAAGGCTGCACCTAGTGCCACAAGAGCGAGCATAGCTAGACTGTTGAGCTAGCTAGGAGGCTATTATAGACGATAGTCTGCCCTGTATTGTTTGTTTGGCCTCTTTAGGTAGACTTATTTTTATAGTGCGTAGTCTTACGTTCTGCGCTTGCACATCTACTTCGCACTCGTATCTACATTACTCATTATTTATCATCTATTCACATACCCTGCTTTGATATCCTTCTTTACTCTTTTCACCCAATATGGTGTGTGTGTGAGAGAGTCTGTGTGTTCTCTTCTCTATGAGGTTTGGTTCTTTTTAGAGTCAGGACTGAGGGATTGGGGAGGATTGATATGTGTTTATGTATTATTAATATTAGGTAGTCTCAGGGTGAGCGAGGATTGATTGCTTGCTTGTTTGCTAAGCAGCTTGCTTGTTTGCTTGCTTACCTGCTTGTATGCTTGTATGCTTGCTTGCTTGCTTGCTTACTTACTTGCTTGCTTGCTTGCCTGCTTACTTGCTTGCTTACTTACTTGTTTGCTTGCATGCTTGGTTGCTTGCTTGCTTGGTGGGCAAGGGTAGGGTAATGTCTTTTCGTACATAGCAACGTTACGTCATTTTGCGAGTAATTGGTTGGTATTTTCTCGTAATGACTATTAGGCAGATGCGCTGCGTGCCTCTATTGCTATGCTTCTACTGCATTCTGTTCTTTGGGCTTATTGTTTAGTTGTACATGCCTTGATATGATAGTCTGTTGTATCTTTTGCTTACCGCGATCACTGCCCCCAAGCTACTGCTTTTGTGTCTTGTACATGTGTCGTGTGGTATTCACTGTGGGACATGTGTGCTTAAGGTTAGCCAATTACAGTTGCAGTCCTTTGTTTTGGATGCATATGATTGTTGTCTTGTCTACACTCACTGAATCATTGTTGTGCTTGCGTGAATAATGACAACTAACAGTGCTGCTTTACTGTTGTAGTTAGTATAGTATCTCGCATGATTGTCTACTTACTTTTGTATGTCATGTTCTTACTTGATGGCTTATTTCTGCTTGTTGACTACCTGCACGATTGCTTATTTACTTGCCTGTTCGCATACTCACTAGTTAGTGTGCTTACTTGATGGTTTGTTTCTGCTCGTGTGTTTACTTGCATGATTTCTAACTTGCTTGTCAGTTTATATATACATGAGTAGCAGAGTAGGTAAGTGAGGTGTTTGCAGATATTAACTTGACTACTAGATGAAGTTGGGGATGTTAGTAGTTTGGATACTTATGTCCATGCTTTATTCAGTTTTCTCGTCCATCCGTTTTTGTCACCCACTACATTTCTCCTCTGTGCTACGTTTGATATACTGTGTACGAGTTATGTAGGGAGGGTGATGTCTCATGCGACATTGATATGTGTACTTATGACGTTGAACTACTTTGTGTTCATTTGTGTAGCCCAATTGTTGTTACAACTTATATCTTTTGTCTTCGTTTTGTCTGTCATCTGATGTTTGTCTATAACGTGGCACCACATTATTTTGCTTTCACCCTTATTACTGTCTTTCTCTATTGCAGTATGGGGGATTAAGGAATAGGTGCTGTAGTGGAATGATATTGCATGAAGCATTGGATGTTACTTTAGGGCAGTGTGATGGACAGATAGAAGTGGCTTGGACATAATGTGTACGTTGTCGTTATGCCCTCCTATAACAATGGAACGGCTAACTAGGGGGAGCTGTGTTTTTCACGAAATTTTCGAAGTTTTATACAGACTTTTACTAGAGCATAAATTCACGCTTCCGGAGCTAGGGGGAGTAGTAAAAACAAGTTTAATAAGTTTTTTATCAATAATATTGCTGTTGACATTCAAGACAACAAAAATTGGTTTTTCATTTTTGTGTCAGATTTTCATTTTTGTGACAGTTTTTCATTTTTGTGACAAAAATTCAAATTTTCAAATTTAACTGTAACATTTCGCGAAAATTTACGATATTTTGCGGACGAATATAGCAGTTAATTTGAAAAATTCAAATTTTCACCTAAAATCAAAATTCCAACCAAAACTGAAATTCCAACCAAAACAGAAAAATCAATTTTTTTTGTTGTCTTGAATGTCAACAGCAATATCTTTGTTTAATTAGACTTAGACTATTTTTTTTACCGTACCGGAACCTATTTTTTCAAAATTTTGCTAAGTCCTAAGTGATAGTTTAATGACTAGAACGACGTCCCACCGAAAGGATATTGCATGCATTTTTACGTAGAAGCTTAGAAAATCTAAGAAATCATTTTATTTGCTGCCTACAGCGTAGAACAGGCCTGGACTTTGACTTATTAGCATGTGGCAGGGGGGGAGGGTGAAGGGTGGTTCACACCTATGTCACTATTAAGTTTGCTAAGCGACAACTCCGCGCTTGCGCCAGAAAAGGTACAATCACAAATAACGCGCTTGCGCAAGAAAGTGTACAATCACAAATAAATCTCCTAAATTTGTTTGCAAGCCTATTGCTAACGTAAAATTTGATTTGAACTCGATCTGATGAATGATCGTAATACTACATTTTGCAAGATGTTGTTGACAGTAACCCAGACGGTGATGACTTAGTGATTATTTAGTGTATCATACCTAGCTATAGTTTACATTTAGTTTGCACTGGCTGATGCTGCTGGGGTCGGGAATACTTTCTAAAAGCCTCATACGGTGCGTAGGTAAGCTTGCGTGGTGTTTCTTTTCCACTCTGAGGTCTGCGTGACCTGTTTGACTGCTTGCCTCGCACTTGGTATTTTTTGCATTCCCCCCTCCCTCCCCCCCCCCCCCCGGCCCGTTCGCTCCAGTGTCAAGACAAGTCGAAGTGCAAGGATGCATCAATAGCACTTGTGTGACAAAATTTGAACTCGCTTCGAGTAAACATTAGTTTACTCGAAGTAGCTATAGGCAGGATCTTGGCCCGCCTGTTCGCTGGGTGAGCGTTGGGCATGAGAGTAATGTACTAGCTCGTGCCCCTCGCCACTCAGCGTTGCTGTGCATGTGCACAGTCGCGTTGGCGTACGCAGGTGGCACTTCACTTGTCATCTTGGCCCTGGCAGTCTGGCTCCGATTCAGATTCCTCCGTTGTCGGCGCATCTGGGTCCCAATCACACAACTCGCACTGGTCAGCACCACGCTTGTTTTTTGTACCCGCACATCTCGCAGCGTGTCAAGCGAGCTTTCTTGGCCCGCCTTTGCAGCGCTTCGCTTGGTGGGCGTCGGGCACTAGTATCAGCTCGTACTCTGCCCCCGCGTTGGCCTACAACAAAGATTGACTGACAAGCGTGTCAACGAAAAGTAAGTAGTATTACCCTGAACGTCGGCAGCTGCTGGTACTTCCGGCACCACTGCAGTTTGAGACACACACACATATAATCTTGCTGCTGCAGGAAAAAAAATAGCTAGTAGTACTACATCGTACCTTGGCGTGCACCGGTACCTCGGCGCCCGCGTTGGCGTGCACCGCCTCTGCGCACGCATTAGCGTGCACCGCCTCGGCGCCCGCGTTGGCGTGCACCAGTACCTTTGCCACCCCGTTGGCCCGGGCCTGCACCATTGGCGGCTGCTGGTCCTTCCTCTGCCGGGACCGTTGTAAATTGACACACACACACACACACATTAATATAATTTCCACACAGAAAAAAGAGCTAGTACAAGTTACATTGGGGAGGGGGGCGACGATCATTCTCATCGTCAGATGAGTATGCCAGCTCACAGGAGCACCGATGGTAATGCTGCCACACAGCCTCTACCAACTGCTCCTTCTTGAACTGCTTCCGTTTGCTGTCTTGATACACGACGCCGTGCGGCGGATGGATAGGTGGTGGTACATCGTTGGTAAAGTGCGTGCGCGGAAGATCAAGGCGCTCTTCCTCCGTCAAGGTCGTCAGCGCGTTGATCTTCTCCTGACTGTTAGGGGGAACGGCCCAGGGGTCAGGTGGAATTTCGTGCAGCAAACGAAGTTGCACCCTTCATAGCTTGCCTTTGCTGTCGGTGCCGGAGCACCAGGGAGGCCAGTTTCGCCATACTCGCCATCGAGCCAGACTCGCGTCAGGTTCCCGGTGCGCAGCATCTCCTCTATCCATTGGCGTTCATCTGCATTGCAGTACCGCTTCGCCAGAATTCTGATGTCCTCCTTCAGCTTGGGCGTTGCCTAAGCAGGAATGGGCAGCCTCTGTGAGAAGTCCGTCTCTGCACAACATAGTATAAATCGTACGAATCTTACAATGACATATGCATGTACAGAGAACCTGGGCGTCGCACCGTCACTTGAATCGGGTCCCCTTTCACGTCGTCATTGACGCCCATCCAGGCAGCTTGCGGATCTCCCCACGTCTTTTGCTCCGCGGTGGGCAGCCCGTTCTGTTGCTTGGTGGTACGCTAAGCCAGCGTGCGATTGTAGTACTTGAAGAACTTGCTGAAGCACTTTCCAAAATACTCGATCCAGTCATAATCTGTGGTAAGCACAAGCAGTGTGTACTCCTCCCTGTGGGTCTTGAATGCAAGCAGAAGCTTCAAGAGAGCTTGCGCCAGGTTGGTCGTCGTGAAGGTCCTGGATCACCCGATGGTCATGACCCTGAAGTTCTGGTCGTCGTCCCCGTGCCTGTGCTTGGTAGGTGAGCGGTGCGTCTCGATCTACAGCACACAACCAACTGCGTAAACTGACAATTGCAAGTGCAAATCAAGCTTTACCTGGAATCTCCAGCCCTTGTCGACGACATGGGTCAGAAAAGCAAGCATGGTGGCGGCGGTGTTGTCGCCAGCACCGTCCCACTCGAGGTACAGCTTCCAGGCGGCAGTGGTCTCCGGACTCCACAGTTCACTACGCAGCAGGTGGTAGAGCAGAGTAATGTTGCTGTTGGCCGAGTGGTCGACAGACCCAATATAGGCAAAAATAAAATGCTTCTGCGTCGTGTGCATGGACGCCATCCCCACACACAGTTTCAGTACATGCTTCCCTTTGAAGTCGGCTGATGCGCGGCGACAAGAAGACACATACACCGGAGGCTTCATATCTGCTGAAATGACCGTTGCGGTGCTATCCTTTGGCGCAGCTTGTTTTCGCTTCATGGATCCTATTCTGCAAGCGCGGTGAACCTTGTGGTGCAGCTGGCTTTTTCGACACCATTGCCTTGCTGCCAGGTCGCTGTCAAAGCCCCTGCCGTGCTGCGCTGCCAGCTGCGTGCAGATCTCGCACTTGGAAAAGTCTCCATCTACATCCAGAAACACAAGTGATAGTGGGGGGGGGGGGGGGGGGGGGGTTGGATCGACAATGCAAAAGAGGCCTAGGGGGCAAGAGTCTACCGCGAATGTGCACGACGTTTTCGAAATCCTTCCACCAGACTCTCCTGATAGTCTTCGGGTGAGGCGGCTTGTGAAGAACCTTCTTAAAGCCATGGAGCTCGCATGCCTCCTTCCACTTATCGCGAACGGATGTGTAGATCTCGTCCGTCTCGGCAAAGTCTTGGATCTTCCACTTACCGTCGGTGGTGCACTCCGTAGTCTCAGTGGACCTGCCTGTTTTTATGGCAAGGATCATGACGACGTGGAGTTTACAGGCCTGGAAGTGGGGCCACGAAAGTCAGTTCCCACCACATTCGAAGCACCGCGGCCAAAGTTAGGTGGCCTGGACATGAACAAAATCCAAGAATCCCCGCTGCCCTTGTATGTCAGTATGGATCTGTCGATCCCGAATGCACAACGCATGCGGAGCCATCCAAACAGGCGGTACACCTCCACGAACCGCCGCCGTGCCCCCTTCAGAAAGCAGAGGCCAGTGGCCTTTGCTCGGTTGCTCGGAATGACCTATCCAGAGCTCGATCATCTGGTTCAATCGTATTGCTGCAACAAATGGAAGTGTTACTCCTGGGTCGACACTCGTGACGTGATTAAGTCTAGGGCCAAGAGCTGCTCGGTCAGGCTGGAGGAGTTAGGAGTGTGGCTCACCCCAGTGCGAGACTATGATTTTACCAAACGGTGACTTCCAGTACGTATTTCAGACCGTACCAGTGTGCAAAACTATGTATATGCGCATTCACGGGGTTGGTGACAATCTCCTAAAGAACGTCCACAAGACTGTCGCCGCGGAGATGAAAAAGCGAGTCAATTCTGCGCCTACTGCCACAATGATCAAGTATGACTTGATCTGCGTCCTCTTATGTGAAAGGCTTTCTCGTGCGCAGAGAAGGAATTCAAGTGTACCTCCGCAGGATACAGGCCTTCAATGTCTTCGTGTGACTGGAGATTGCCGAAACCCGCCAGCAGCTCGCTCATCTTAGCCTAGAGATGAAAGTTAAAACAGCAGTGTTCAGTTTCGTCCACTACTACACGAGAGAAGTTACCTGATCATGAGCAGCAGGGATAGTAGTAGCGGTGGATGCAACATGACGGTCTGACTGAAGATTGCCGAAACCCGCCAGCAGCTCGCTCATCTTAACCTAGAGATGAAAGTTAAAACAGCAGTGTTCAGTTTCGTCCACTAATACAAGAGAGAAGTTACCTGATCATGAGCAGCAGGGCTAGTAGTAGCGGTGGATGCAACATGACGGTCTGACCGGAGATTTCCGAAACCCGCCAGCAGCTCGCTCATCTTAGACTATAGATGAAAGTTAAAACTGCATTTTAGTTTCGTTTACTACTACAAGAGAGAAGTTACCTGAGCAGCGGGGCTAGTAGCAGCGGTGGATGCAACAGGGCGGTCTGACTGGAGATTGCCGAAACCCGCCAGAAGCCGCTTGTTCATCTAAAGATAAAAGTTAAACAGCAGTTTGGTATCGAATAACTAGTACTACTAGTAAGAGAGAAGTTACCTGCAAGCGAAGGGTCTCCTGGTCCCGCCTGGTCCGTTGGACTGGTGTCGGAGGGCAGCAAGATTCCTGTACATTGATATTTAAATACATAGATGTACTTTTACTTATACACAATATGCATTCTCAAATGTACACATCGATCGCAGTGACCTTTGACTCTGATGGTATTGAAAACGATTGCAACTTGAAACGACGATAATCTGACTGCGGCACGATGCATAAAATTTTGCTGCCGTCTTGCAAACGCTGGGTCCAAACAGGAATTTTCATCCTGCTCCCCGCTGCGGCATTGAGCCAGTCGGGATGCGCGTCGCTGGGCTTCGATAAGACGAGGGAGTCATTAGCAATATAGTTGAGGAATATCTCCAGGTGCGGTAGCCTTGGTGACGACAACTTGTGACCTTCCTTTGGCGATCTTGCAGTGGGACACCCGACGAGGGGCTGACACCATCCGGGCTGCGTTGAAGAAGTGCATGGCATTCAAAAAGTTTGGACCGATCTCTAAAATAGAGTAAAGGCCCATTCTTTTCCCCTTGTCTGTGTGAATACAAAAGTGTTCATAATGCGTGTTCGCTGCAAGATCTTGCTTCTCCAATGGAATAGGACGAGAGCCAGGGGACATTAACCCCAGAAAAAAGTCAGGCTCCAACAACCAACTCCTGGCGAATACTCCGCAGCCGATGTCGCTCCATCCAACATAGATGGGAGCATGCTCTGCCATGAAGGTCTAGACAAGACACAGAACAAGACATACATACATCTTCACAAAAAAGAAATCATATACATACATACATACATACATTAGCCTTTACCATCTTCACAAACAAAAACAAAACAAAACAAAAAAAAAAAAAAAAAAAAAAAAAAAAAAAACATGTAAACAGTTTCCTTAGGACATGTACAGTGTCCCACACAGACACACACACAC